>APFE031578493.1:99356-112663 GCA_000404065.3 Pinus taeda
AGGGAGCTTTACAATATGAACACCCAACTTGAGATCATGCCATGTAGCACTAAGTTACATATGGGTTTGGTCAAAGGCCCACTTGAGTCTTGAGGTTGCACACCCTCTTCAAGGAGGTGGTTGGGGGATGTTGCACGTAAGAAGGGGTGAGAAATAACCTTAGCGGAAGAGATTCCATTTATTTGAAGGTGTGTTTCCCCCTCAAGTAGAAGTTTTTGGGGGTAAGGACACATTTTCACATATTTGGAGGCATATTTCACCTTTTGAGGTATTTGGGGTTAATTACATTACAAAAATTCAACCCTAGGTGAATATTATCCATAAGATCCGAGTTAAATAGATCAATTGCTAAATTTAATATAATGTAGAAATTACTTTCAGATTGTAGCATCAATTACACAATAATTGAAAATTTAAGTAGTGGGAGAATAAAAGAGTTTTGTAGATACATAAGTAATTTCTTCTCAAAATCAGCTTTTCATACCTCAAGGAAACCTCTACAAGTTACTAAAATAACAATTGCATGGTCATCATAATCATCTCGAAATGAGGTATATGATATACACAAAAAAGAAAGGCAAAAGTTGTACAACCATTGTATTGCTCCATATGGCCATACATGTCCGTAGGATTATATTGATTCTTTGTAAAATTTCCTTTCAACCTATTGAAAACTTGTAAGTTCATCCTTATTGTGCATTTCTTTCTCTCAGTTTTTCAATATGCGCAATACCTCTCTATATTGTCTTATTTATGCTTTTCTAAAACATGTACAAGTTCTTGCTTGCACTACATTTCTTAATGTACATATTGTTCGAGACCTTTTCTTCATATCTGGAAGAAATTTTGCATGAGGAGATCCCATGAGGTTGTTGACACAATTAAACCCTTAGATGAATATTAAATTCATGATTTAAAAGGATTTCATGAAATAGAAAGTGGAAAGTGGAAATATGGACCCATTTTATTCATTCAAAAGACAAAAGGAAGTGCTCCACTTGAGGAGAATGAGGGCCTTGAAAATAACCATGAAGAAAATGGCACAAGGCTGCCTATGGAGCCGCCATAGAATAACTCAGAGAAGATTTGATAGGAACCAAAATGATCATGAAGCCCTAACCATGGCCACCCCAATGCAAGCCAACAACGCACAGTAGTTGATAAGCAAAGAAAAAGGCGTTGAGAATTCAATAGGGCAGTAAATATGTTAATTCTCTTTAAATTGATAATTTTTTGTGTTACCTTTTCCCTTATTAGCTTTGTTCCTTATTATTACATTGTGAGATACATCAAACAACTACATAAACAATAAGAACAATGACACAATATATAGGTTGCAAGCCAAGGCCAAAACCCCTCCTCTTGAGGGGAAAACCCTTAAATCTCTTCTCTTCTTATAGATTCTTCAATTAACAAATACCATGACCTAGTGACTCAGATAAATACCCTCCAAGATCAAGATGAACTTGGCCTCCTACTGAAAGGACTTTGACCTCCTATTGCAGATCCGAAATTTTGTCTCCCGGCAACTGCTGCAACTGTTGTTGCTCCTCTTAGAGACTTCGATCTCCCTCGTATAACCTTCTCTTCCCTTCGCTTTCCTTTCCTTGAGACTTAGAGCTAGTGAGATGCCCTAAGTGACCTTCACTTGCCTTTGTTTCTCTCTTTCCTTCAAGATCGAACCAGAGATAGTCCTAGCATAGAAACCCTAACTTCGACTTTCACAAGAGAGAGAGAACTAGCCCAAGCACTTCAATTTCTTCAATTTCCTCTTCATTCATTCGTTCTTCAACCTTTCTTCTTCCTCTTATTCACATAGAATGAGATGAGTGAGTGTGTATAATGGAGGACAAGTTCCTCTCTATATATAAGATCTTTCAAAGGTAGACGTGGCTCTTCATGTAGGCCAACTTGATCTTGGAGGTATTTTGACACTTTAAAGAAAACCTTTGCAAAGTCCTCTCCATTCACATATGACTTTAAATGTTGTAAAAAAGTATTGGTAGTGTATAATATTCTCCCAATGTCACATGAACTGCAGTAGCTAAGGACTAGATTGGGTTCCCAAGTCGTGAAAAAATGTAAGGCTAGTTATGAGGGTGTGAGTGCCAAGGCGTGCTAGGGAATTCTAACATGTGCCAGATAGTGTAAAGTCATGTCAAATATGCTAAATGCAAGGGTGTTACAATATATGCATGACTTGAAAACCCAATAATTACTTGTCAACTTAAAAAATCCATTTCTCCTCAACAACAACTCGAAATTAGATGATTCACATTGCGTTAGAATAAACTTGACAAGAACTATCATCCTTATCAATCACATGTCAAAAATTTATCATGGTTTTGGCCCAAACATCGATGGGTGGAAAAACCCATACTTGGGTTCCAAGCCCCCAAGCCTGCTTGTGGTGCTTTGACATCCAACACTCGAACATCAGGGCTTGGAGTACCTACCAAGCTACACAAAAATCAACATCGCATACTTCCAAATGATGTTTCTACCAATCATGGTTTTGGATGTCGTCTCCCCACCAATGTTTGTAATTTGTGTGTGATGCACTGATCAAAGCTCAGATGCAAACGTTAGGTAGCTTGGATGAGTCTTAAATCCCATTGGCACCAACTCTAACCACTACTCCATTTTCAAAGATAAAATCATTTGCCTTGGAGCTGAATTTGGGTTTTCAAGCTAAAGCGTTTAGAGTTGAAGTTGGGTTGTTAAGCTAAAGTAGAGGAGAGGTTGTGCACCCTGTTAAGAAGTCTAGAGCTACAACTGAATATGAAGGTAGTCGTTGACTTTTCTTAGGAGAAGAATAAGAAGACTAACAAGTGTCTCATTCCTTATACACCACACCAACATGAAAACATCCATCTAGTCCTCTTCAGTGTTTCCATGGTTAGAGGTAGCATTTAATGTTTATAAACTAATGTTAGCATTAGTTTCAAATATTGGAAATACGAATCAAATAAATACATGGAATAGAGATATTAGATGAATAATACCAATGATATGGTTTGTATTCCTTGGGAAGAGGCCAAATAATACCATCAAATATCTTATTGGTCCTCAAAGTTAAATTGATAAATTTATAGGTTGAGACCAATAGTCATTTTATGAACATGGTAAAGTTCATAGAAACTTTGGATTAATATGCACAAGTACTAATGCTAACTAATACAATCGATTACTATAGTCCCATGTCATAGACGACAAGGACTAATAAGAAAAATAATCCCATCTTCATGTCTCATAGATTAAAGTCCAAACTCTAAAGAGAGACTATGAACTACAATGAATTAACAAACTCTCAATGAATTTCTTGCTCGATTGAAATATTTTGAATTTTGTAATTACTTATATATATGGTTGATGTTATTTCTTGTCTAGAGGTAGTGTGTGTTGAGTGCACTCTAAAGATGTTATTTAAAAAAAATCTCTAGTGTTCTTGAGGGTTTTCGTGGAATCCCTAGTCAGGGATGTTACATGCGGCAACTGTTTAACACTTTCTCTATCCCACTTGCATAATTTGTTGCTATGTTTCAACATGCTATGTTTGATTGATGTTGTGGAAAATCTAATAGATCATTTTCAATAACCTCTTCAACATAAGTGTGGACGCAACCTCAACCATGAGTGAGAATGATGAGTCAAGAAGATAGGGTCAGTTTTGAGACTCTTCGTCGAAGGATCTAGCTTTGGCCATATGGAATTTACTAGGCTTCACTCATCATCTTTGAACACTTTTATTCTCCCGTCATGGGGTTTAAGCACATAACCATTGAATGTAGTCAGTAAAGTTTCTTTAATTAATTATCACATCAATAGCTTGGAAAATAGATTTTTGGGGCTCTGCACAGTGAGACTAGTAGGGAAAACAGTTTTTCAAGGCTATGCATGGTGAGTCCACTGGAAGGGTTCCTCTAGTGTGGAGACAGTAAGGCCGTGGGTCTTTGTCAAATCTCCAATAAATCGAGAGACTCCCAAAACTCCATCCTTGAGCAAATCTTGGCTGAACAAATGTGGGACCAACAATGCCTATTGCTATAAATCGTCCTTACCCAACAATAACTTTCCTAACAACAACTAAAAATATGGCTTTTTTTAGTATTATTGTGCATCAATTCATATTTACTTTCATGGCAGGTCTTCAACGTTCATTGTGGAAAGAGCTACAGATTGCAATGGATCAACTACTTGAGAGTTGATATCAAGTGAGGTAGTTTTAGTCCAAATGAATACAAGCTTATCATTCATCTGCATACCATCTTTAGAAACATGTTGGTTTAAGTTTCATCGATTTATTAGTTATTGGTGGTGCACTAAAGGATTGACATTAAGATATATTTTGATGGACTAAATATGTGCAGGTGGGCATACATAGTATTCCATCCACCTAGAAGAAGAGATAATGATATTTCAAATTACTAGAACTCTTGGATAAAGAAATACATTGTTAAGGGTGAGATAATCTCAAAGAATATTGAGGCTTCCAAGGTACATATTCATTTTCCATAGTTCTTGTTCAAAGAATCTGAATCTCTGAACAATGAGAGTAAGCTGCTAAAAATTCAAGAATTTTAACCATCTCTAGAAACAAAAAATGTAAGAACCATAATTTGCAATATATTACAATGGCACAATGATCTACAGGTTCAAGGACTCCCAGTTTCAAATACATTGCATGGCTACAACAACTTGAACCCAATTGAAGGTTCCTTTTGTTATAATCCAAATTCAGAAAAAAGTAATGGACTTACACTACATCATCCATGAATAAGAGTGACTACATGAGATCCCCGAATTTGGCACTGTTAATTTACTCTCTTCATGGACATTGGATCCTCTTGATCATGCTAACATAGCTAGATTGTTGGAATCTGGTTCCAACTATAATGGGGTTGTTTTAGGATATTTCAAGTGCTTATACAATGGTGAACATTATAACCATGGCACTCAAAATAGTTGCAGCTATTTGCCTCCACTTTGTGATTCCAGTGAAGAATCTGTAACCATTGATTTAAAAGATAGTCACAATAATTCACTAAGATATTTGGAGCAAAACATAAAAAATGAGATCAATATAGCCCACAAAACATGAGCATAAAATGTGAACAAAGTAATTTAAGATGCAAGAAGTGGAAACAATGATATAACCAATAAGTTGAAGATAATAAGCCAAACACTAGGAATACAGCATTTGTCAACATATAAATTTTTGCACTACCTCATTGCCCACTCTAGGAAAGGTCTTTATTCAAGATATAGAAGCTTCATTTACATCAAAATATGCTCGCCAAGTAATGAATATATTTAGATAGACTTAGAAATTTTAATCAAATTATCTAGAATATAAAACATCAATATGAAAACAATGATCAAATGGGAAGAGGGGTAGATTTTAAATGTGTGTAAGAAACAACTCTTGAGTTCAAAAACCTAGATTGTAGTTATACCGTCATCCAAGATCTTCATGCATAGTTCACTAAAGGTGTATCAAGAGGCTATTAGTCTCTTGGCTATAGAATTGTAATGTTTTATTTGTAACCCAGAGAAATGGAAAAGTTGTGGAGATAAGCCGCATTCTTCTTCTTTCATTGGGCCATGACAAATGAATAAAGCAAATAGTATCAACCCCCTGGAAAAGGAAAGTTGAGAAAACAAATACCATGAAAAAACAAAGAATATAATGAGTTGAAGGGCTAAAAAACATACCACTCATAACAAACCTTTCCATCCAAAGATTATTCTATGTTGGGCCACAACAAAACATTTCAATGGAAAATTCAAGTAGCCTACTACTACAAAGGAAATTGAAACCCCAACTTGTGGTTCCACTTCTAATTTTACCCAAAATTACCTCATATTTAAAGGGATCATCATATCTTAAACCAAACAAAATTAAAAAAAAAAAGGGTATCCTTTGGAGAAATAGGATCATCAAACGACATTGAACCATACATTTTAATGAACCTTATTTTATATATTAATACTAGGATGAACCTATTTTTCTATTGGAAAGAGAGAAAATTTCATATACACAAACAAATCCTTATACATTACCTACATTTGAATGAGTTAACAAAAACTAATGGCACCAGGAGAGCGATGATATTATGCTTTTGGTAGAGATCTTTCATCTCTTCCTCCAACACCAAGATTATTCTTGTTTGTTGCGACAAAAATGTAAATACCCAATGGAGATCGTTGCTTTGACAACTACTCCATTTCTACTAGTGTCTTGGGCATAAAATTCAACTCTTTCCCACTAGAGCTATTAGATTCCATTTCATTGAGCTACAATGATAGGTGAGAGCTATGCATATCTCACCTAAGGTGTATCAAGAGGCTATTATTCTATTGGCTATAGAATTGGACTCTTTTTATTTGTAACTTAGCGAAATGGAAAAGTTGTGGAGACAAGCTCCATTCTTCTTCTTTCACTGGGCCATGTAAAATAAATGAAGGAAATAGTCTCAAGAATCCAATGAGCTGAGTTGAGAGGGGTATCCCTTTGTAAACAAGCATCCATAGGCTTGCTAGAGTTAGTACAAATATTTACTAGAAGATGAGTATTCTCCACATCACCAACTTCATCCAATGGAAAGGTACCAACCCCTACAATACAAATGATGTCTCCAAATAAGGTGCAGTCAATACCAATAATATTATGCTTTGAATCTATTCTCAAACTTAAATGCCTCGAACTCTGATGCAAAGAGGTCATCATCAACTACAATCATACCAGCTAAATCACACATGTTACTCATTTATTTATTGGAAGATTCACCGTGATCAACAAGGTCTATTGTTGGATTCATCAATTCATAACTCACTTTGCAGTCACCATCCACATGTGTCTCGCCACTAAAATCCTATTGCACAACTGACCTTCCACTAGATCCTCCAATATTTGGAACTAGTTTAACTAAAAACAACTTGAGATAACTGACTTTGGTTGCTACAAATTAGTAATCCCACATGCTTAACTAAACTCTATCTCCTCCAACTCAAATTTACTGAGTAAACTGAGTGACACAAGCCATGTCACACAAGTTAACTGCATCCAAGTTGTCTATTGATGTGGAAATTCAAATTTTATCAATTTAATCAAGGCAAAATCAAACTAAGAATTTTTTTTATCCATTTTTCAACACTCCCTCTCAGCAAGAAAGGGATTATCAACCACCCCTATCCCACACCTACGGAACTCAACTTCTCTCTTGACAAAGTTTTTTTCAAAATGCAAGCATCTTGTTCCTCTATCGGAATATAGTGTAGCAACATTATCCGCCTTTGCACATAGTCCCATAAATGGTGATACCAGATATCTATATGCTTGGATCAATCATGAAATAAATGATTCTAAGAGAGTTTGATGCAACTCCGATTATTAAAGTAGATCACAGTTGGATCCATCATCTGACCAAACAGTTTAACAAGTATCTTTCCTATCCATATCGCCTCACATGTTTCTTGACTTGTAGCCATGTATTCTACTTCTGCCGAGTTGAGCACCACATATCCTTGCTTCATGTTGTACCAAGAAACAGCTGCAAACCCAACACTGAAAATTCCACCTGATGTACTCTTTCAGTCTTATGGACTTTGAGCCCAATCTGCATCTATGAAGCCACACAACTTCACTCCCTCTACCCGTCTATACCATAGTCCAAATTGGGTAGTGCCTCTGAGGTACGTAAAACATTCTTAACTTCCTTCCAAAATAATTTGGTTGGCCCAACTATAACTTGGCTTAGCTAGTTTACTGCATGGCACATATATGGTCATATGTTCACAAGATACATGAGTGAGCCCACTGGTTGTTGGTAAATGGTAGCATCCACTTCTTCACTTGAAGTGACATACTCCTTCCTCCAATTGTTTGCTAGAGGTGTCTTTGTGGGTTTACATCTCTCCAAGCATAATCTCTGTAGTATCTCATTTTCATACTTGCCTTGAGAGACAAAAATTCCTTGTAGTCTTCCCATACTTCCAACCAGAGGAAGCACTCCATGAGACCTACGTCCTGCATTTCAAATAACCTTGCAAGGTCCTCGTTGCAAGATATGATCAACTTCTCATCATTAATTAAAATCAAATCAACAAAATATAAGACAATAATAAGAAATACCTTCTATTAAGATGTGATTGAGGTTTTCATCTGCTTCAATTTTGGTGAAGCCCAAACCGGTGAGATAACTATCGATCATGGTGTACCAAGCACATGGTGCTTGTTTGAAACCATATAACGCTCACTTGAGTCTGCACACATGAGACTCTCGTTCAAATTTCTCAAAATCTTCTGTTTGCTTGATGTACACCTCCTCCTCAGTAACCCTATTGAGAAATGTTGTTTTTACATCCATCTGATGGATCTTCCACCCCATTTGCATAGCCACAGCAAGAATTGATGGAATAGATGAGTACCTTGCTACAGTGGCAAAGGTATGCTCATAGTAAATTCCTAAATTTAATTGTTAATTGTCGTAAATGGGTATCATTTTAAGTAATCATTGTCTTAAATATAAAGTTTTGTCTTAAAATATTTTTGTCTCAAACTGTTTTTGTCTTAAATATAAGTTGTCTTAAACTGTTTTTGTCTTAAATATAAAGTTTTGTCTTAAAATATTTTTGTCTCAAACTATTTTTGTCTTGAATATAAAGTTTGTCTTAAAATATTTTTATCTTAAACTATTTTTGTTTTAAATACAAAGTTTTGTCTTAAAATATTTTTGTCTCAAATTCTTTTTATCTTTAAATATTTTTGTCTTAAATATAAAGTTTTGCCTTTAAATTATTTTGTCTCGAATTGCTTTTATGTTAAATTTTATATTTAAGACAATTCAATTGATATTAAATTTTAATGTAAAATAACTAAAATAAAAATTGAATTTTTGAGACTAGAAAAAAAGTTCTTAAAAATTCCCTTGGTGTAGTAGTGAAAGCTTCATGAATGCAGATAGATATTTGAGGAAATATCCACTTGAAAGATAAGATTTTAAGTAGGCATACTCATGAGAAACTCTTATTGAGTGAGAATACGATTCTCTCTTCCGCTGATAATCTCAAGTACAAACACTCCAAAGCCGAATGCATCTGCTTTCTCTGTTAGCTGCTGCATAAGGCGTACTCTGGGCCCATGTAACCTCTGCACAATATCATCATGTACAATGAAATCTCCATATCTTGAACCTCTTAAAATTTAAAATCCATTTTCATATATATGTATGAGTTGTAATTTATTAATTGTGTTAGCGACTGATGGGAATATAGTAGAGAGATTTCTTACATTGTTCCTGCAATTCCAGCTGTAACTTGAGTTAGATCTTCTGTGAAGAATTTCGCTAATCCAACGTCTGCTATTTTGGGTCTATCGAGTAAAATATTGCTTGCTTTAATATCTCTATGGATTATGCTAATCTCAGACTCCTCGTGAAGATATACCAACCCACGGGCAGTTCCCTATGATTTCATACCTTTGATGCCAGTTAAGGAGATGACGATTTGTTGTATCTGCAATTATTTCGGCACATACCAAAATAAATAATAAACCAACAGAAAGCTATAAATACAAACTCTAACAAATCCAGGATCCATACAGTAGTTTAGAAGTTTAAAGAACCAGAAAAAACCAAATCGAATCATGATGTCAAGACAACTATTCAGAAGTTAGAGAATGAGACGAACCAAATAGAATCTTGTCGAGGCTGCTGTTCGGAAGATATTCATAAACTAGGAGCAACCAAGCAATTTCACTAGATTTCTGTGGTGAATACAACTGATGAAATTTGCTTCATTCAGAAATTCAGCGTGTCCTTGATTTGAACCTATATTCAGCCGTTTAACTGCAACAACTTTGCCATCTGGTAAATTCCCCTACAAACCAATAAACTTGATAAATTACAAGGTGTCCGTTTGTCCTAATTTAATAAATGGGCGAACAGTTACCAAGCCTTAACCTAATAAAGAACACACTAAATGAATCGATAAATCTGTTCCCAACGTTTCCGTCTAGAAACATGTTTCCATTTGCAAAAGCCGACGACTGCAAATCGATCCAACGACGGGGGCTACTATGCCCAGGGTTATCCGAAGCACGTTCGATCTTTTACCTCCTGCAAATTTGCCCATGAATTATCAGTTAATTGGGTAAGTCTTATTTAAAATCTTTCCAAGATCATTGTATTCCTTATCATTGTAAACTATGTGGAAATTTAATACCGGACGATCATAAAGAATGCTTCCATTTTTCCCTTATGAAATCATTTTTCTTAAATCCGTTTGGATTTATTGAAATTAAGTTGTAAAATTTATATAATTTTAATGTTCCAGGGGATTGAATTTCTTTATATAATAAAACATATTAGAAAAACATAATTTTACTAATTTTATTTAACAAATTTGAGTGATAAAACCAAAACATAAAACAAGTATATCGTACCATTACATATCCGGTAAATTGTAATAAACTATGTGAGAAAAACCATAAATTTAATTGACAAGTTTCAGTGCAAAATCCAAGACATACAAGTGTGCCATTACATATCCAGTAAATTGTTGTAGAATGTGTGAGAAAAATAACGGAGGATAGTGGTAGATGGGGCTGGGGTAGACTCCCTGGCCGCGGTGCCGGAGCCGGTGAGAGGATGGACACATTGAAAGAGCGAAAAGTCTCGAAACGCAATTGGCCGCAATTTCAAGACAAGAATTTTGCTCCGAGAGCTCCCGTCTTACAATTATTTGCTAATATTTCCGTTTCGCCGACAGCTAAGCACGCGTTGCAGCTCTCTCGGAACATCTCTCAAATAAATTGCGCCATGCTGTAGATCTTATACGAAGGCGATATAACATCGTCGACTAAATCTGCTGCAAAGAGTTTGGGACACTCCGCAGCTTTATGGGCAGTCTTTGGGACTGGGTATCATTTGAGAACTGATTAAAATTATGGGCGTTTCCTTGGTTGCAGATATAAGTATTCAGGGTATTGTAACTACTATCGTTATAAAAATTAGAACTGTTGTAGCGTAAGAAGCAGCCGTTTATATATATGAATCCAGAAGTGTTCTAGCAATCCTGGAGAAGCTTTGCTTTCGCCGTTGCTGCACATCGTTTGCAGTAATCTCGCCTGCACTGGACGAGGCCATAAACCGTACGATTGCTGTTTTGCTTCTAATCAATGCCATTTGGCCTTTTGGTTCGTCTTTCTAATTCGATGGGCGGAGGTGGTGCTATAATGCACGGGTAGCGTTATAGGATCCAGGTAGAATTTCATATTCTGCTGACCCTTGACAGTCAGCACCATGTCGTCGCAAGTTGCTTTCCGGGATTTGGCGAGCGATTGACTTGGGAACAGACTTTCAGGGATTTGGCGTCCTGATATAATTTAGTTAGATTCAATGGTGTCCATGTAAACGAAGATCCCAGACTTGTAACACCATTCAAATTAGGTCATAAGTGCGAACCACTTTACTCTCACCTAAATTATTGAATGGTAGATGAATTTTGGACTTATTTCGTTGGTTTGGGTGTGAGAGTTTTTAAGAGTTTGGAGATCGGAGGATAAGTTAATATGGAATAATCAAAGGGAAAATATAAATTTATATCAATATTAAAATTTTATAAAATGGAAAGGTAATTATTGATAAAAAAAATAAGTAAATAAATAAAGATAAGCAATAATAAAATGTAGTTTAGAGAAGGGATTAGTGTGTGAAAGAGAAAAAGTATATAAGATAAGTTATGAAAATGTAGATGGTTAGGAGGAAGTGTCTTCTGAAGAGGTATTAATTTTTTTAAAAAATTGTGGAGAAGAGAGTTGAATAACCATAGATTGTGAAGAAGAGAGAAAAGATTGGTAAAGGTTAAAATTAAAATGGTTAGAATGTTATATCCAGATTAATATGAAGAATATAGAGTGTGTACATCAAGAACATATATTAGATATTGAGGATAAAGATGCAAATAATACCAAATAGATAGGGTACAGATATTGAGGATAAAGATGCAAATAATACCAAATAGATAGGGTACTCATGTTGTTCCCTAGGAATCAAAGTATGAGAAAGAAAAGCCTTTGATTTTGTGTATCCAAGATAATTTGAAGAGTTAGGTCTTACCCATGGGCTATTTTTTCCCCAAAAAAAAACAACAATTTCTATTTTTTCTTAAAATTATTTGTTCAAATTCTATATAATAAATGTATTTATACATATAAGAATCCATTATTGAAAAATCATACATTAATAACTCTATTAATTACAATTAGATGGTTTATAATTAAATATGGTAACATATTATTAACTTTCTATGAAACTATGTGTTAGTATTTCACTTTTATAAAACATGATTAAAATATTATTGACATACCTTACTATGATATTTAGATACGATAATATAACATTTAGTGAAAAATAAAATACCAAAAAACACATTTTATTGAGAAATAGAATTATCCCGTTATTAGAAAACATCCACAAATATTTTTCCTAATTATACTATCTATGAGAGTGGCAACAAATGACCAAAAATGAAATTATAAAATTATTACTCAGTGTTTACTTGTAACGAGAAATGGCCCATTTAAATGAATGGTAAACAGTTCAGTTTACCTGAGAATGAAAATGAATAGCGAATACTTCAATTTACATGCATTTCAGTTTACTAAAATTTCAAATTCATTAAATAACCATTTTATTTCATTTTATATTAACTTCTCAACCACGTTTTCATATTCGTATATCAAATTCACCTGAATTATAAATATTTTTTATATATTCATAACATAACTACATTGAGTAGGTTTGTACTAAAATTGGTTTTGCTCTGTAGGTTCACTTTTCCCATCAAATTTTTCCTCCAATATTTCGGACATTAAATGCCTACATAGTACGAAGGTTCCTAATAATGTTTGTAATACGCAGATGTTTAATGTAGTTATTGCCTTTTCTAATCAGCGCACCCCCTTCACATGAATCTTTGAAGTGTATCATAGGGCCCTGAATCTTTGAAGTGTATCATTCCCAACACAGGGCCAGTGCACGGTTTGGATGTATTTCACAGCAACTATTATTGTGACAGCCAACATGTATTTAAAATATATTCGAAGTTGCAACAACGATTCCAGTGTCCAGTGTTATAGTTTTCATTGCAACTTAACTGTCTTTGAGAGAACACACTATCCGAATCAAAGAATGACTCTAAATTTGACCCAAAGTTTAATAAATGCATTTCTTCCACAGTTTCATAAAAGTGATTCAATTTGATAAATGTTTAAATATATCTAGAAGTTCTATAAATGTATTGAT
>APFE031578503.1:1698-19534 GCA_000404065.3 Pinus taeda
TAAAACCTACAATATTGATCGAAGAGCAGGTGGATCCAATTCGAAATATTTTGAAAAGTGGTCCACAAGAAGTTGAAGAAGGAGGTGGGTGCCTCCACTAAGGTTGTTTCCTCAATCATGTTGGAGCCTACAACAAGTCGAATCTTGCATATCACTAAGGTTGGTGCCTCAATCAGGTCGAATCCTAGAGCAAGTTTAAGCTTGTTCATCTCGAAGGTTGGTTCCTCAATCAGGTTGTAACCTATAGTGAGTAGTTTCTTGCACATTTTCAAGTTTAGTTCCTTAATTAGGTTGTATCCTAACACATGTATTTATTTTCATATATTGATGGTGGGTGCCTACGACAGGTTGATGCCTGCAAATCTATCTAATGAATTGAAAACAAAGAAGAACATTTTTTGGCATTCTTCCATATAGATTTCCACAAAAAAACTTATGTCCTCTTGTGTTGATGTGGTGGATTCATGATGTATTTTTGATGTGATCATGGATTTTTCTATTTATTGATATGTTTCAAATAGTTATGATACTTTTCTACATAATTGTTCATTGATAAAAAGTTGTGAAATGATAAAATTCTTGCCACATTGATGCAACTCCCCTCTCAGTGTGTTCTTTGGTATAAAAATTCATAGCCTTAATTTCAGTGGTAGCAACAAGACTCTATGCCATAGCAATGTGGTAAGAGTTTATAGTGTAGAAAGGATCAGTAAAGGTCATTTAAGGAGTTAAATAAGAAGATCAATGAAGCATTTTTTTTGGAGTTACCAAACTTGCAACAACCATTTGAAGTGGAGATAGATGTGAGTGGGTATGATATGGGAGCAATTTTGATGCGAGGAGAAATGCATGTATGTTACCATTCTAAAGTATCTCTTTGGATGGTTCTCAACTACCCTACCTATGACAAGGATATCTATGCCCTAGTGAAAGCTATGAACAAGTGGAAACACTATCTTTGTAGAATTGGAAACACTATTTAGTGGGAAAGGAGAGAATAATCCACACAGATCACCAACCACTATAGTACTTGCAGACCCAAAGTAAGCTATAAAAGACCAAACATTACAATTGGATGGGATTTTTACGTTAGCTTCATTCAGTGATCAAGTATAAGAAGGCAACCCCAACCAATTGGTTGACATGATTTCAAGGCCACCCACATCAAATATCATAGCTTTGGGAACTCTTGTGGATATGGTTCCTTTCACCCATGATGCATATATAGAGGATGTGGACTTCAAGGAGGTATTTCAATAGTTGCAAAGCTAGATTCATGTACATGATGGTGACAAAACTGATCCAGAATGAATTTAATCTTCAAGTTCGATAAGTTGTGTTCCTAAATGTGAGTGATTATAGTTTATCGACGAGGATCACATCTCCAATATTGTAGGAAACAATAGTGTAGGGAACATAGTGGCCAACCCACAAAGGTATGTGTACCAACTTAGGATGAAAGAAGAGGTAACTAGGTTCATAAGAGGATGTATGTTTTGTTGTCTACTAATAGGAAATATGGTTTATCCATCCCTTTCTTGTACCCACTTTTCCTTGGGAAAGAATTTCCATGGTATTTGTGAGAGGTTAACCAACAACTAGGAAGGGACATGACTACTTGTTGGTGATATTTGATGATTTTAGCAAGATGTTTGTTCTAATGCCCTGTAAAAATAACATAAGTGGGAAAGAAGTAGCAAAGTTGTTCTTTGGACAAGTATGGGTGCACTTTGGGATACCAAGGAGCATAATTTTAGGTAGGGACACAATAATTTTTACTTCATTTTCAAATAAATTGTGAAATAAGACGAATGTGAAGTTCAAGAGGTCTACAAAATTCTATCCACAAAAAAATGGGAAAACAAAAGTAGTCAACATAACTTTGGTATAGCTTTTAAGGGGTTACAATCAAAAGAATTCAAAGACTTGGGATGAAAATATGGTAGTTATATGACACATATTAGTCGAAACTTCTTCTAGTAAGTCCCCATTTGAAACTTTTTTTGGATATTTACCACCTTCACCTTTGGATATTTCATAAGGACAATGATAAGGGAGAGTGAGGGAGGCTCTTAGAAAGGATGTTGGATGAGGAAGAGGAAAATATCCTATCTTCTATAAATAATTTCACACTAAAAGCTCAAGAAAAGTTGATAGATGATACAATTTTGAAAAATAGGTTAAGATAGGGGCAACATGACCTCGGTAGATTGGTTTGAAAGGACAACTTCCGGGAAAGGCTAAATGGCACTCTCGGGAGAAGGTAGAGGAAAATGTTCCTCATCTCATTCAGTAAATTATTTTGGGGATGAAGAGCCTCCCAAAATAGGGCGATATGATCCAAATTGTATCAATATATTATTTTTCATCCATCTCGATGGTTTAGAGTGGAAATTTTGGAGGAACCGGGTTGCAGGGTCATATTTATTGGCGATCCCAATTTGGAGAATTTTGGGTGAAAAACTTTATGAGTCATTTTGAGGCATTAAATTACCACTTTTTGTGGTATTGGATTTACTATGGACCTATATATAATTTATACATTGATACGTTTCCGACAACATAAGAATCACCTCAATTAAGGCTCATATGAAAAATGTATGCCTCTTAGAAGTTTACTTATCAAATTGACCATCATAATTCAAGAGAATGTCATGTCAAACCTCGTTACTCATGGAAAATGGGCTAATCACATGGGTACTATGAAGAAGACTCTAGAAGGTCTAGTTTAAACTCATATTGAGGGTTGAATGGGTTAAATTTAACCTATAGTTGGATATCGAGCTGTATTAAAACTGAGCCACTAGGAGGAAAAGGGTTTCCATTCTGTTCGAGTACATTTTGTTCCATAGATGAGAAGATTAGCTAAGATTGGATAGAGAGAGAAATAAAATAGAGTTTTTGTATTATAGAAACCCACGGGCCATAGTTCTCACTTCTTTGTACTTGCATACAGTTCCATTCAGAGAAAGAGGGAGAAAAGTGACCTCACCTTCCAACTAGGTTTTCTCCCATAAGGGTTTCCCATGTCATATATTGTGTTATTATCGTTGTGAGTGATTGTATTTGTGTTTGTTCTCTATTTTCCATATTTCATATATTGCATGCATAATCTTTATACTGTAACTAATGAATCCAAAAATCTAAGGAAAAACTAACCCTCATCGTGTAGATTTTGGATTTTCATTATATCTTTAGTAGATATGTTGTGACAAATTATCCAATATAATATCTACGATAGTTTACAGATCAATATACTCCTCCAATGTCATATCTATGAATTATTTGAAAATATTAATTATCATTCTTGGAAATCATGTTTATGGATTCATTAATATGTAAGGTATTCTCCAATATGCATAAGCATCCTACTTTGTTAAACTTTTTTGTCAATAATCAATTTCTCTCTCTACTAGAGACTTGATTGTTGTGAAAATATGCATCTGTGAATGAATGGTTTTCCCTACCAATGTCACCTCACAATTCATGGTATTGGGATTAGATATCGTATAGTATTTGTTCAATATTTTGAAGTCCATGCAAATATGAAACTTTTTAATCTTCTTCACTACCACAATTGGGAGAATCATTCACTCTTTTCTATTGGATAGATCAAACCTACATCAAATAATTTATCTAGCAATTCTTGCACTATTGTTTTTATTTCATATTCATTTTAACTAGTCTTTTCCCGATAAGGTTCACACTTGGTTGCAACCCAATTCTTAAATCCCCGTGATTATTGTAGTGTGCCTCTATCAAATCAAGATAACTAAATGAAAATATATGAACCATCTTTTCTCTACCATTGGATAATAATCCTAGTAATTAGTCATTGTTTACATATTTCTATCCCTCTCCTTCATTTGCAATATTAATCTTCTTATATTTACTTGTTTTCATATTGATTCAAATATTTTTAAGGCATGGTGGTTGATTTAGTAATTTTCTTCTTCCAAAATTGTGAATATGAGTTTGCAATTTTCTTCTTTTATGTGCCCTCTAATGATTTTATGAACTCTTTGCTAACATTTCCTTAAATCCAATATTTCCTTTAAATTTACCATGATATGACATTCTAATGGATTTTGTCCATAACTCAATGTCTTTGTAGATCATATTCACAATACCACTTGCAAACAAGTCCATCATCACTCCTGCCAAGATGTACATTGATACTTCTTCTCCAACAACAAACTTATTGTTTGATGTTGGAAGGGTATGTGTTAATCTCACCAATCCCGATATGAATTGTATTTTTCTCCCATTTTTAAAATCCACGTAAAAAAATAACTTCAAAATTTTCCAATTTATTTTCTTACACTATTTATAGTAATCAGTGAGCCACGATGTATATAGTATGTTATCTAATGTGTTTGGAAATATATTGTTGTATTTTATAGTGGTAACTGTTGAAGAATCTAGGGAAAATTAGGCTAATGAGATTTTTCTTGGCATGATAATTATTTGTGTGTTATTTTAACTTTTCTTATTATCATAGTCTTCTCTTGTTATTATTAGAGTGTGTCTTCTTAGTTCATCAAATAGCTACCAAAAATAAAAGAGACAAGAACACACAATGTTTGCTTTCTGCCATGGCAAAAACCTCTCACTCTTTGAGAGGAAAACTCACACAAAATTCTTCTTATAGAGATTCCAATTGACGAATAGAAAGACCATTACCCTTGACCTATTAGGCCACTCCAAGACCAAGACACCAATCCTCTTTTTTGTCACTCTTGAGATCATCATCATGACTGCACCTTCAGCGAGGTCATCATTACTACTTCACTGAGATATTAATCATAACAACAAGATCATTAATGTTGCACTATTTATAGATCTTCATTGAGATCTTCACCTTGTAACTATGTCTCCATCAAGATCATGATTATATCTATACCAAAATCATAATTTAATCCACGCTGAGATCATGACTGCATCTAGAGTTATGTCGAGAGAGAGTGTGTCACTGTGAGATCTCCTGATCACAAATATACTGAGATTGTGACTTCATCTAGAAGTATGTTAAGAAAAAGTGTTATCTTCCTACACCGCGATCCTTACCATTATAGATATTCCAAGACTATCTAGTATGTCGAGATAGTGATCATGATGATGATGTCGAGACTTTACTTCTGGGGTACCCATCTGAAATATGCAGAGATGTTGGTCTATACCCATCCAAAATATTTTACCCTTGTACTCATCTGAAATATTGTACCCCTATACCTCATCTGAATTATTGTACTCCTGTACTTCATCCGAAAAGTCAGAGGATCCGAGTTCTTGTAACTATACTTTTGCAAAGATCATGGCCATGTATTTATAGTGGTCTATCCATAAATAAGTCAACTTGTATTCATGAAGAGATGTGTCATTTCAAGTGAGCCAACATGAGTGTATTTAATTCATCTTACATGTTGTCATAAAGAGGATTGTGCTTGTCGTTTTGGCGGGATTTTCTAGACACTAGATTGACTCATATATATTTTACATATGCTCAAGAATAGCTCTTCATACATGACATTGACTCTTTTACTCAATAATAAATCCTAAGGCTCTCAATGGGAGCCACTAACAAATAAACCTCTTGCTCATGAAACCCATGTAGCAAGGCATACAAAAATAAATTTATTTCTTTTATTTCATCATTTACAAATATCATGTGATTATGAAGACCAAACCTAGTTACACTTTCTTCAACACTCCCTCTTAACTAGGGGAGTACTCATAATGGCACTTGGTCATTCTCAATCTGAATAATTTCTCATAAGAAAATTTAGATTGGTAACCCATTTGTATAGCATCATAGTAACCAACATTGTTTCCACAGCAAGGCCTTGACTGACATCTCTATCTATCATCAAATCAAAGCACAGTTTTGGTGAGACCAATGACTATAGACACGTTCATCATTGTCTCTCAAGGTAAATACCCACCCGGGTGTTCACTAAGTATGACCTTCTAGGACTATTCTTATCTTGGGTTCCCAACCCTCAAAGAATATCGGTCCTCTTGCCTACTCTTATCTTGGATGCCCTACACATACTCAAAAAGCATCAGATACCAGATGATTACAAAATCCTCCATTCTTTCTTCCCAAGTGAAGACATGAATGTTGTGTCTATCTCTCCCTCTCAACTATGGAAGATGTGCCCATTCCTATAAAGGAATGTAGCCAAGTTCCTTCTGACCAGGAACTTGCCCAAGCTCCCTCTCACTTAGGGACTTGTTAGATCTCCCTCTTAACTAGGGATTCTCCTTTTCATTAGTAGCTTCTTATTCATGGGTCCTTTAAATACTTTATCAATTTATTTCCTTAATGTCATGAAATTCAGTTGAGCTTCTTCCTTATAGGGAATTATCCATTGATCACTTTCCTTCTTGGTTCGTCATGTCATTCCTTTCTTCATGGAAAGTTTCCTTCTTGATACATATTTGGAACCTTTGTCATATGGCTACCTCGCCATGTTTCTTTCAGGAATTTCCATCCACCAAATTAATGCTAGTTCTACTTGTACTTACAACTCTTGTGTCAGTAGCACTGCATGATATTATCAAAATATTATTCAAGAAATCGAAACATAACATTAAATAAAAGTGTACCTTTCGAGATGGATCTTCATCATGACATCTTTGTGTAGGTGTCATCATCCTACATACATGTTGACATATCTCCCAAAGATATCCATAGTCAAGGGTCTCCATCTTTTTTAGACTTTCATTAGAGTCTTCATATCTTTCCAGGAGATTTCCTAGTCAAATCTTTTTTTGCTTTTGTATGTTGATTTCCTTCATCATGGTTTCATATCTCTTCCTTCCTCAGACATTCTATTCCCAGGAGATTTCAATCAGAGTTTCTTAATTTTAGTCAACCACCTCATACTTCATATGAGGACATATTATGTTGTTTTCATCTAGTGTGACATATGTCTTTCTACATCCTTTTAGAGGAGGATATCATTTTCCCTTGATCTGCTTCATTTCTCATTTCATCATAACATCATCCATGAATCTCACAAGTTGGAGTTTCTGATGAAACACTTGCTTCCTCTCTAGATTAGTGAATCCTCCAATGAGGATTCCATCAAAGAATCTTGAGGATCTTGCATATTCTATCATTTGTTTCCTTTTTGACTTGATGTATTATGAGCCTTGTCCAAGATGACTTATTCCTTTCCTTCAATGTCCAATGAGGTTCCCAAGAGATATATCCTTCATGTTTGACTTCCATGGATTTTTTCCTTCATGATTCCCATGGTGATGTCACGAGCTCTTGATTCTAATGCTTTCATGATGCCACGATGCATCTTATTATCATGGTCATATCTATAACATAATATTTTAGGAGCTTATGATAGGACCCTTTTGCAAGGTATAACATCTCAATCACAGTAGATATTTTTTACTCCCTCTTTCCTTGGCCCCTTTATTCAACTTCCTCCATCTTTCTTGTGATATGAACTTTCTTTTCATAATCTTTCCATAGCACTATTTTGTCTTGTTTGAGGACCGAATTTCCCTTTCCTTTCTGCAAATGTTTGATTCATTTAACCTTCAACACCTTTTCCATCAACTTGTCTTTCTCTATCTAGCCTAGAGACCACAAATTATTGAATGAGGTAACCTTCTTGTTCATGGACATTTGTTACCTTGCTTATCAATTAAAACAATGATGAATATATTCTTATCATCTCTCCCAGATCTCCCAATTAACATCTCATGAATATATTCCTTCATTCTTTGATACCTTCAATTTTGCATAGATCAGGTCTAAGTGATGTGACCTTCTTTACTCCATTTTCAGAGAATATATCTTCTAGTATTTCATATATCTCTTTCATGTCTCCTCTCCTAGTACCTTGGATTGATTTCATAAGAATCCTATGAGTCCCTTGATCCTTTTCCATGCATTAAAACAATTCTTGACCTTTAGAGACTTTTCAATTACTTCTCTTTCGAGGACTATATCTATCCTCCTCTCACATGCAAGGAATTTTGATGACCCAACCAATTTATAGATCTCCTTACAAACATGAAGTCTTTTAACCAAAATTGATTATAAAATGAAAGATACTTACTTGACAAGTGAAAATGAACTCTTCCACTTGGTCAGTTTGAAGATAGTTGAAGAAGATGTATTAGAGCTTCCTCTTGGATGATCTTCTTTCAAATGAAAAATCCTTTCTTCAATAGAAAAGGTTGCTCCTTTTGATGCTTTGTTGCGTCCTTGGATGATCTTCTTCTAGGGAAAGGAGATGATCCTTGCTTGATTTATAACCTTTAACAATGCCTTCTTGCCTTCAATATGCTTTTCCTTCTTTTGTAGTGTAGATCAGGACTAATTATACACTACTTCTAGGGTTCCAACTTTCTCCAAGATGACGTGATCTTCATTTTTTAGGTCCTTCGAGCTAGCTTTCTTTGTAGACAACTAGATGAGGATCTTGGTGGCCTTTTGATGATGACTATGGAGACAAAATCTATTGTTGTTGTAGACTACTTCTTTGATCTATGGTTTGATTCTTCAATGTAGATCTTGATATCCTTCAACTTGCTTTGATGGTCTTCTTGAAACTTGATCTGTGAATGTATCTTTTCTTCCCTTCCTTTGACTTTAGCACCTTAGATCTAATACCATGTTGAAGAATCTAGGGAAAATCAAGTTAATGAGATTCTTCTTTCCATGATAACTTTTTGTGAGTTATTTTAACTTTTCATATTATCACAATCTTCTCTTGTTATTATTAGAGTGTGTCTTCTTAGTTCATCAAATAGCTACCAAAAAAAAAAGAGACAAGAACACACAATGTTGGCTTTCTAGCAAAGCCAAAACCTCTCACTCTTTGAAAAGAAAACCCACACAAAATTATTCTTATAGAGATTCCAATTGACGAATACCAAGATCATGACCCTTGACCTATTAGGCCGCTCCAAGACCAATACAACAATATTATTCTTTGTCATTGTTGATATCATCCTCATCATTGTTGCTTCACCGAGGTCATTGTTACTTCACCTTCACTAAGATATTATCATAACAACGAAATCATTATTGTTGCACCATTGCTACATCTTCACTGAGATATTCACCTTGTAACTATGTATCCATCAGGATCATGATTATATCTATACCAAGATCGCAATTGAATCTATGTTGAGCTCATGACTGCATCTATAGGTATGCTGAGATAGAGTGTGTCACTATGAGATATCTTGATCACAAATATATCGAGATCGTGACTACATCTAGAAGTATGCTAATACAAAGTGTTCTCTTCCTGCACCGAGATCCTCATCATTATAGATATTCTGAGATTGTATAGTATGTTGAGACACTGATCATGATGAGGACTTCAAATTGTTCTCTTCTTGCACCGAGATCCTTGTCATTATAGATATTTCGAGACTATCTAGTACGTCGAGACAGTGATCATGATGAGGACGTCAAGACTTTACTTATGGGGTACCCGTCCAAAATACGTAAATATGTTGATTTGTACCCATCCCAAATATTGTACCTCTATACTCATCTAAAATATTGTACCCCTGTACTTCATCTAAAAAATCATAGGATTTGAGTTCTTGTGTCTGTACTTTTTTGAAGATCATGGCCATGTATTTATAGTGGTCTATCCATAAATAAGCTAACTTGTATTCATGAATAGATGTGTCATTTCAAGTGAGCCGACATGAGTGTATTTAATTCATTTTGCAGGCTGACATCAAGAGGATTGTGCTTTTCTTTTTGGAGGGGTTTTCTAGGCACTAGGTTGAATCATATATATTTAAAATATGCTCAAGAAGAGCTCTTCATACATAACATTGACTCTTTGAATAAATAATAAATCCTAAGGCTCTCAATGGGAGCCACTAACAAATAAACCTCTTTCTCATGAAACCCATGTAGCAAGGCATACAAAAATAATTTTATTTCTTTTATTTTATCATTTACAAAGATCATGTCATTATGAAGACTGAACCTAGTTACACTTTCTTCAACACTAATATGACCTTGTATGTGCCAACTAGATGTAAAATAGACGGTGATGGGATGTACTATTAAGTCACTTCATGATGTGAAGGTTACTGGTTTGAAACCTTGTGGGAAAAAATCCAGTCATGTTACAGGGTGGTGTGGCCCAGGCCAGGTGTGACCCCCAAGTGATTTTGACAGCCTAGATGCCCTTGGATCGTAGTTTCTCAAGACAAAGGTTAATCATGTATTCATCTATGGAGGACATAGCTAACTTAACAAACACACACAAAACAACAATACCTTGTATGTGGGTAACAATGTTTACAAGCAATGTGATACTTGAAATAATAATGTCATGTATGTATTTTTTAATAGTGACTACATCTCTTAAAATTATTATGTATTGTTTGGTATTAATGATGAAAAGAGAGTGAACTTAAATATGTTTTTGCACTACATGTCTCTAATGTTATACACTACCTTCTCACTCCCATTCCTGAAATCCAACTTTTTGGGGATACAAATTGCCCTCTTTTCAATGTATTAGATGTTGAAGCCCATTAAAAAAAATAGGCAACCACAATATGGTCTCAATTTCTATCATTGTTTGAAGTAGAACATCATCTATGCAATTTATTATATATAGAGGCATTTTTTATAATCTCAACATAGGGGAGATGTGTAGTTTTGTCCTTAATATGGAGTTAGCATGTGACATTTAAAAAAAGATAAAATATGAATAATAAAAATATATTTTAAAGTGGGCCTTAAGTAAAATATTTAGATATAACATTTAAATAAAAAAATAAAAATATTGACAGATAAATTGCCACAAACTTGACTATCATTTTTGGATAGAAGTATTATTGGATCATTGTTAGTCATTCCTTTGAGATTAAAAGTAAATTTTAAGTTCCGAAACTATGATATTATTAGAGCCTGTTGACGGTGCTAGACCCACCACCATGTCAAGGGATCTCCCCGATAAGAAGTCTCAATTAGGCCTCATATCGTTTGGTGTAGGAGTCCTAGTAGTGGGTCGTACGATATCGCCTTGACCACGGTTTCACACAGAGGCAAGTAAGATGTCCCTGTTGGTAGCAAGGGTGTGACTTAAGCAGAAAGTCAAGGAAGGTTCATGAATAGTTCTAACACATGGAAGGTGAGGTGACTGCACCCCTTGGAAACTTGTGATAGCACGGAATTAAGAAGGGAACACATCAGCAAAGATGTGCCACAACATGGAAGGAAAGTTAGCGAGCAAGCCAAAGTGATGGTTAAACCAACAACGCATTTCAGTAAGATTCATAATATATACAGAAAATAGCTACACATGCATGCGTAAGAAAATAGATACATATATCATTTAGAGTGAACAATATAGTTGGAATACAATACGACATATGCATAAAACGGGTTGGTTCTATTATACTAAGAAGTGTAAGTTCCAGTCATACAATACATCCATGACCAACTACTAGTTCCAACAATGGAACGTTACAGTCACTGTCACCTACTCCTCCCAAGAGAAATACTAGCTCTCTGCAGTGGAGAAGCCAAGGCTCATTATAATATTGTCCAATATTTCTCTAAGATATTCTTATTGGAAGCTTAGCTGACCAAAAGCCTTTACATTGAGTTATGAGGGACTATTTATAGAAAAGGGTGGGGTGACCCCTTGACATTCCCCTTTTCGACCATTCATTTACCCTCATACCTCTTCAACTACTCTATGACTATTACATTCAACTATCGACACTTGAACTTCCATGCAAGACATCACTGACACGCGAACCGTTGTGGTGAGACCAACTCTTTCACATCCTTGTGATGGTCGATGGTGGCGAACTGATCCCAAGCTTTGTCATATGTGATAGTGTTTGTGCGCTCAATGTGACATCCTGTTGAAAGTGAACTCTTACCTCTATTGCATCCGGGTACACTGATATGGCTCCTCCATCCAACTCATCTGATAACATCTGCATCATTGTCCTAAGTGCAACTGGACCAACAACATATTGATGCATAGTGTCTGTGTTGATCTCCAAGAGTGTGTTGGTGACCATGTGGATCAACTTGTCAAAATACATGTTCAGCTCCAGTTGGACTTGCTCATTGTCTTCGTCTCGGTGAGTGTTCCAAATGGGTGGGATCGCATGCGTGCGCGCAATGACATGCATGTTGTTGAATTCCCTTTCATGCGATAAACAACATTGATCACCTTAACTTCTCTGTGTCAGCTGTTATGATGGATCTATAACTTCTAGGGGCACAGTTTCATCTGTATGTCCATGTTGCGCCCTATGTTGTACCTGTTCCTATTGCAACTCATTCTCTTGTCTGTGTAGATATTGTTCTTCCTTGAGTTTCTCCTTCAGCACATGAAACTCCTTCTTTGTTCCTTTCTCTCCCTTCGCTCGATTGTCATGTTGTCTTGTTGCCTCATAGCTTCAATCACAAGTGGATCTGCTTGAGCTTTCAACTTTGTTTCACCTTTGTGCTGTCAACAACCTTCCTCTTACATTCGTTGCATGCAGGTGTGTTTCCTTCTATTGTTGTTGATGGTGTTACTCGCTATGATGTCATTGCCATTCATCTTGATATCCTTGTACATGAACAACTTGATGTCTTCATGGATAGGCAAGATCATTGACACTTGATTGACTGCATCCCCAGTTGTGCTCTTAATAGTGTCTTTGACTCTGCTCTCCTGGAAGCCATTGTGCTTATGCTTCTAAGAGATAGATAAACACCTATGATTCCTAGAGACATAGCAACACTCATGGAAAGAAATCTATCAATTTAAAACCAAAACAAATTGGAGGATTGACATGTAACATACCAGTGCAAATGTACATGAAGATTCGTAATTTTCACTGGGAGGCTGGGAGATTAACTTCCAAGACTGTAGAAGACATAGTTTGTGCTACTGGGAGGCTGATTGACCATTGGAACTGTGCAATAGAAAATCTAACATGTCCTGCTGAGGACTGAAACTGTGAAATTCACAATTTCAGTCAGCAATGACATGCAACCAGCAAACTGCGTTGTGTAGTTTCTGGGGCCAATAGGACACTGCCTCCAAGAATTGCGCAATGAAAACCTGGAGGTCAATGTTGGGCTTGACTTGCACAATTTCTGAAGGCAAGGTAGAGCCTTCTCTTCTGGAAATGTGTAGTGCTAGTCGGGCAGGGCAAAGTCTGGGCCAAGGCAACCTAGACTCACCAACAGGTGATTGAAAACATGAGAAGTCTTACAAACAAGAGTTAATGATCATACATGCCACCAACAAGTGCAGGATTCAGAAAACAGGAAATCCTGCATGTGTGTGAAGTGAGTCACCACAATGGCGACTGTTCATGCAAAAATAGTGCTATGCATGCAGCAACAGTGAGATGCGAACGAAAACTGAAACAGTGCTTATACAAGAAAACATACATAAAAATGACAGCAAGCACTCACTGAAATCAAGAAGACAACACTCACATGAAGCGAAACACAAAAAGCAACAAAAACGTAGCGCGAAACATGAAAAGCGGGCTTACCCTGAAACAATTGAGCTTAATGTGCCGATGACTTCTATATGCAATATGTGATGTCAGAGCTGCAAGGTCGGTGTGAGGAATGAGCTCTGCAACATTTGGTTGATGGGTTTTGATAAAATCAATGTTATGACACGCATGCCACAAATCTAGGAAAAGTCACACTTGGCGGGAGGTTTCTGAAATGATCCTTGCATGTAACCTCTAGCTGCTAAAAATAGATCCTTGAATCAAGGGATTCCTTTGCATGCTTCCTTGGGAGAAGCAGTCCATTCATGCAAATCAGTTTTACTCAGTCCTAGAGGGAACCGGTCAACCTGAAGGCACATGCACGGTCTGTGAGCCTGGAATGAAAATCTACGCAGTATCTGGGCTAAGAAGAGATGGTTGTCCTAGACGTATTTCAAAATTTATGGGAGGAACAAGTTACTGTCTCCGAGGATTGCACAATTTATGGGCTGAACAGCTGTCCTGAGTCAAACCTCGCAATTTTCTCAAGGAAGCTTTTTTGACTATATCTCGTAATTTCTAATACGAGAAGTTGTCCTAGGTTAGACCTCACAATTTTCTCAAGGAAGTTTGTCTGAATGTATTTCACAATTTCTAAGTCCAATAGGCTGCCTAGCTAGATTTGCGCAATTTCTACTAGTTTTTAAGTTGGTTGTCCCAGAGGGATTGCATAATTTCTGGGAGCACCAGGTGACTGTTGCCCATAATTGCACAATTTTTGGGCTGAGAAGTTGTCCTGGAAGGAATTGCACAATGTTTGAGATGAATATTATCAAGAAGAATTGTGCAATTCTGGAGCCGATCTCAGTCTCTAACTAGGTTTGCACAATTTCTGGAGGGAAGGCTGGTTCCCCTCCATAATTACACAATTCCTAGAGGGATTTTCTCGACCATCAATTGACACTAAGTCCAAAAAGTAGCCTGTGAAGGGGGTGAAAGAAACTTGCATGCACAGGCTAACAAGACTCTATGAAATAGCTGAAACTAATGTGCTTGACAGTGTAAGACATGCTGCTAGGGATGGTTGATAAGGAGGCTCCAAAATGAAGCTAAGGAAAAACTTTGGGGGGTGGTTGTAGCTGCTACAACACTTGGTGACACACTGGTGGAGCTCCAGCTCTCTGAATGGACCTTGTTCTTGAAAAGAAAGTCTAACACCTCTAGAAATATTGTTCAGTTCTCTATTCGTCTTGGTTTCCACACTTTCTTGATTGTAAGATATAGCATCTACTAAGCCCTTGTTCAATTGACACACATTCCAAGCCAAGCCAACAACCTTATTTCGATTGGGAATGAAGGGTATATTGGTGCACAAGCAATATAGTCCTCAGAGTTTTAGTTTCATCTTTGGTGTTGCTTTGTTGCCACCAGGCCTGGATAGTACCCCAACGGAGTCATGCAAGAACACAAGCATCGCTCTAATGCCAGTGAGCATGGTCAGTGATGAGCCCCAATTTTAGTACAATTTGGGCTCATTTTGGCCTATTTTACTTGCTCAAACCATTCATTTTTATTTGCTTATGCATGCATTTCTTAGTTTATTCATGTTGTTTGTAGGAAGAAGGTTAGACACTTTATCTACGTGACTAATGCATTATGATTCCAGGTTTTGGCATTAAAAAGGGAGCAAGAGACAACGAAAAAGGGGATAAGGAGACAATGAGGTGGCACTGCTGATTTTGTGGAGAGATGTCCACGGTCTTGGGACATTCCTCGTGATTCCCACCAAGAACTCCGAGCTCCAATCCATCTCTCCTCCGAGCTTAAGAAGCAGCCAGCTGTCCTACAGGAACAACAGTCATAAACTGGTTTACAGGAACAGTAGTTATGACTGCCCTACAGGATCCACAGTTAGACTCTAGTTGGACAGCTGAGCTCCTAAAATCAAGGGCACTTGGTGGATCATCGTTTTTGTATAAGTATGAAGGCCTTAGCCTTAGATAGGTTGTTGAAACTCTCGTATTTCTATTGTAATTTTGGGAGCACAGTTCAGTTTTCGTTCCTTTTTGTAAGCCAATTTGGCATGACATCAGATTATGAATAAAGAAGGCAGTTTGTGATCTAGTTCTGAGTTTCCTAAGGAGACTATAGCTCTCAGGTTAGGGCCCAACCTGAGAGCCATAGATCCCCTCTCCTGTAGTGTTGTTCCCATTTCATTTCCAGCACTTTAAGTTTTCGTTTGCACATGCAATTCGAATTACAGTTTGGTGATTTGGTTTTCTTATGAGTAGGATAGATTTTGCTTATGGTGTAGTTGTGTCCACTTACTTAGTGTAGCAGAGGATAGATACCATCAATTGGAGCTCCAGCAAAACAGTTGTTAAGGCTCACTGCCATCTCTCTTGAAGATTGGGGTGCAGTCCATAACTAGCCACCAAAAACACGCATTACTTTACTTGATGATTGCTGCAATACAGTCACGGTTTTGATTAGATGCTTCCTTGTCATTCACACCTGCACACTTACTTTCATCACAGCCTCATACATATTTCTCTTCGCGTTTTGGATTGCTGTTCATTGAATTCATGGCATAAGTAATTTAGGTTGATGCATTTTCGGTTTGGTGACAGTCATAATCATTTGTTTCATTTACACTCCTCTTTCTCGTTCCATTACCATCTCCTCCATCTTGATCACGCATGCAAGAATATCTCCTCGACCTTCACTTCGTTCTGTCTTCCACTCCCCACGTAACTTCATTCCCTAACCTTTCATTGACATAACCCTCTACCTTCAACATACTCCCTACACCCATTTCCCATCTCATTCCTCCACTTCTGAGCCATCACCAGCCTTATCCCTACCTCACATATCTCTCCCTACCATTCCATCACTCCTCCATCACTTCAAACCTCCACGGTAGGTCATCCTGTAGCAGTTTAGAGACATCCTGTAGAAACCTCTGAGTATCCTGTAGGATCCCCTGCAAACATCCTGTAGGAGGCCATTCACTCGGTTGCTGAGCTTCTGAATGTGGAAAACCTCTGTGGATGGATGCTAAGGGTCCATAGGGACCTCACCTAGCCTCCCCAACATGTCCCACGCTTTCCTTCCTTCTCCATCCCATCTGCACAACCAAACCCTAATTAGCACACAATCACAATCATCCCATCCACTTAAAGGAAAAATACAAAAACATGTCTTTTACGATGCAAGCAGTTTAGATCCATGCATTTTCACTTATCAGAGGTAACAGAAGCATTGGTAGAAGTTTCCTTCACGTCATTTGCATTATAGAGGCTAGACTAGTTAAATTAGGATTTCCTAGGTTTACATGCTTTGATTTGCTTTCAGTTCATTTTTGTCAAGTAGATTAGTCTTCTTTGAGCTAGCTTTCGTCCATCAATGATAAAGCTTCTTATGTGAGCCCATAGAAGTTGGCTTGAGCCCTAGCGGACTTGTGCCAGCTGACCAAGTGACAGCTGCGACAAGAGCTAGTACTTGTGCATACAGCACCGTCGCTTCCAAGTTTGTACGAACTACCGGGTTGATAAAATGAGAGACAGGAAGCCCCAGGAGTTGTAGCATTATTGCTACAATACTGGAGCTCACCATCTTTTTGGCGCCGTTGCCGGGAAGCGTCAGAGTATTAGTAATTGTTGCTTTTCTTCTAAATTCTTGCTCTCACTTTCTGCTAAGTAGTTTGCTTCATTTCCATTCTGCAAGAGTAGCATAGTCTTTCCTGCTTTCATAGATTAGTCTTTCCTGCTTTCATAGATATGCTTTCAATTCTGCAAGTGTAGATTATAATTTCAATTTTGCAATCAATCTGTTTCATTTTTGCAGGTGCACAGAGAAAAAAACACAAAAGCAATCAAAAAGAAGTATTTCTGTTTCATGCCTCGTAGGAACCGAGATAGATCAGGCAAATTCCTACCTAACACCCCCACCACATCACTTAGTCACCCTTCACTCTTCGGTGGTGACAGTGATCCAGAGGAAACTATAGGTGAACATCCCAAGACATACCAAAACCCTATAGAAGAAGAAGAGTTAGAGACCACTCCACCTGAAACTACGGCTGATAATAGAGGAGAAGATGAGAGGATAGAGGGTGCCTTCCCTATCCGAGAGACCAATGGTGAGATGAAAATGAAGAACATTAGCCCCTCTGCTTTACCCCACTTCCATGGGTTGACTACTGAAGATCCTGATACCTTTCTATTCGAATTTGTTTTCCTCTGTAGAACCTATGACTATACTGAGGATGAACAAAAGCTAAAACTTTTCCCTTCCGCCCTCAAGGATGCAGCACTACGCTGGTTCATGGGTTTACCTGGGAATAGTATCACCACATGGGCTC
>APFE031578507.1:16346-70653 GCA_000404065.3 Pinus taeda
CCTCGGTTGGCTTAACTCACTAACCCAACCACACTGAGCATCCGCTTCCAAACCTACTAAGTCCTCCCAGCCAATCTGGGACAAACCTCTTTGGCTCCCAAACCTAGAAGACTTCAAGAGTGAAGTCTTCTAGCCCCCGTGCCCAAAACCCCAAGAACAGGACCTAAATCTCCTAGGTCTATAGTTAAATCTCATAGATATATAGCTAAAATCTGAGTCCAAGACTCATTCCCAATTCTCCATTTCTTCCATATATCCCCATCTTTCCCCAAAGAACCCCTTCCCCCGTACTTCTCCTTTAAATTTTTTTATATAGGGAAGGTTTCTTCCCTCTGAAGAAACCCCACCTCCCTTTCCACCAATCAATCTTCAGTTTTAACCTTATCCATTAAGATATTATTACTTGAGTTGGTCATTATACATTAAATGAGATTTTTAACTTTATCCTCTCAACCAACTTCCCAAAGATTATGAAATAAAATAATTTTTGTCTATTGTAATAATAATTATTTATTATTTATTAAAATTTATTAATGAAATTAAATTAATATATATTTTATTGTACTAATTAACAAATAAGTTATTAATTAATACTTTTAAAAACTAATTCATTTTCTTAAATAGACATTTATATAATTAAATCACTATGTATACTAGTGCAATGCCTGCAATGCATGTGTATGTAGCTATGATACACATGTATCGTAAGCATGCTAATAATCAGTGACTCAAGATGGATCACGACACCATCCTTACGAGGCAGCAATGGCTATGATTGAGCGGATGGTGGTGTATCGGGCAACAGGTGCAAATATCTCATCGTAATCTACACCCTCCTTTTGAGAGAAGCCTCAAGCAACAAAGCAAGCCTTGAACTTTTTTGCACTTCCATCAGCGCCATGCTTGATTTTGTAGAGCCACTTAGAGGTGACAACCGATTTGTCGTGCGGTCTAGGGACCACATCCGAGACATCATTCTTCATAATTGACTTGTATTCTTCATTCATAGCATCCTTCCATACTTGATGCTTCACGGCTTCTTCGAATGATGAAGGCTCATTTTGAATGATAATGCTCATGGCAGTCAAATATCCTTGATACCTGTTCGACTTCTTTCTTTCACGGAAAGTCCTGCTTGGTGCAATGTGTCTCTCGTCCTCTTCGAGAGTCTCCCTAAGCCATGAGGGTCTCCTTTTGGAGGAGGAGGGCTCATGAGGAGGAGGATCAATAGGATTCATAGGTTCATCAACATCAAGCATCGTTTCGTCTTCTTTTGCACCCTGATTTCCAGTGTCAGCGTCTTTGTCCTTCCTTAGGATAGGAAGGTTGTTGATCTTCTTGAGGGCCATATCTTCGTCGAAGGTGACATCATGACTTATCCCAACTTCCTTTTGACCAACCACATAAATTCTATACCCCTTAGAATTTTCACTATAGCCCACAAAGATTCCTTTCTTCCCAGATGCACCCAATTTGCTTATTTTCTCTTTCGGCACATGAAATTATACGGGACTTCTAAAAATTCTAAAATGAGAAACATCGGGTTTCTTATCAGTGAACATTTCTTCGGGAGTCTTGGAGTCCGATGCTTGATGAGGGCATCAGTTTTGAACATACACGGCGGTATTTGCAGCTTCAGCCCATAGAAACTTCGGAAGCCCTTGATCATGAAGCATGGCATGAACAACTTTTACAATAGAGCGATTCTTCCTTTCAGCCACACCATTTTGCTCGGGAGTGTATGGCATTGTAGTATCCCTCTTAATGCTAGCTTCTCTGCAATAATCTTGGAATTCATTGGATTTGTACTCCATCCCATTATTAGTCCTCAATATCTTGATTTTCTTCTCGGATTGGTTTTCGATCAAGGCCTTGAAGTGTCGGAACCAGGTGAGCACCTCATCCTTCTTCTTCAAGAAGTATATCCAGTTCTTGCGAGAATAGTCATCTGTAAAAGTGAGATAATATAAGTATCCTCCCAAAGAGTTTACGGGCATCATACCAGATATGTCGGAGTGGATCAATTGCAATATATCTGTGGTCTTGTTATTACTTGAGGCGAATGGTCCCCTTGTAAATTTTCCTTCGGCACATCCCGAACATACACCTTCATGCTCTACTTTGAACTCGGGCATACCTGTCACCATCTGTCTCACATCAGGTAGGGCCTTATAATGAAGATGGGCAAACCTCTGGTGCCATAGTTCAGATTTTAGAGATGTGTCGCAATACATGGCTCCCAATGGACTTCCTCCAACTTGATACAAAGTGTCAACCCTGAACCCAAGAGTAAAAGCATATTTAAAATTTCTTTTCCAAACATGTACCTTTCCATCGATGAATGCCACCTTGATTCCTTTGTCCTCCATGGCTGAAATGGACACCAGGTTCTTCTTGAGATCAGGTACATATAGTATTTCTTCCAAATGAATAGTGTTACCTTGATTCAATTGAAGGGTAACATTCCCTACTCCCTTCACGAGATAGGTGGCATCGTCTCCAAGGATGATCTCCAAGTTTGTCTCCTTTTCTATCGGATTAGAGAAAGGGCTTCCTTGTATCCGGTGAAGTGCCTTGAGGCACCATTATCAATCAACCAATTTCCCAAAGTGTCGGGAGGAGAGGCAGTGGAGAGGGTTGATATAAGATAGTACTCTTTTTGCTTATAGTTAACAACATTTGATTCTTTATACCTGGAGTTCCTTGATTTCTTGGAGGGGCGACTATTTCCTTGGTGTCCCGCATTCCTTTTTCCTTTGCCATTGGACTTGCCATTCCTTTGATCGTTGTTGTTGAAGTTGCCCCTGGAATGATCATCATCATGTGATGTGTCCCTTTTATTTGGACACTCCCTTGCATAGTGGCCAAACTAATTGCAAACAAAGCACCTGCCCTTCCTATCTCCCTTAGATTTGGGCTTTCCATGGAAATGACCTTTAGACCCTGCATTATTCTCCCTCTTGGCATAAGCGAAGAATGTAGTGGGGTTGCTTCTATTAGAAGGCATTTCTTGCTCCACCATTCTTGTTTCTTCTTGAATGTCTCTCGACATCAATTCTTCAAACCCTAGAAATCGATCATTGTTGAGGACGGTGGTTCTAAATACATACCACTCAGGTGGGAGTCCTCCAGGGGTGGTGAGAGTAAGTTTCCTGTCAGGAATGACTTCTCCAATTGAGTAGATCATTCTTGATGTCAGTAATCCTCAAGAAATAGGATTGAATATCCTTGTCCTTGCCCTTCTTAATATCTTTCAACTTATTCTTGAGAAATAGAATTTGATTAGCATTACTAACCTTGAACATGCCGACCAACCTATCGTAGATCTCCTTGGAGGTCTTCAATTCAGAGATGTAGGTCACCAGATGCTTGTCAATGGAATCCCTAATAATCTTCTTTGCTTTGACTTTAGCCCTATTGTACTTAGTCTTCGCAGCAGTCGATGCATTTGAAGGAGGTTCAGGGATTTTACCCTGCACATATTCCATCACTTCTTTTTCTTCCAAGGTCAAATCAAGAGACATCTTCCATCCATGATAGTCAGATTTATCATGGAGCTTGTCTTTAGTTGGGAAGTAGGATGAGGAACCCATTGAACCTTTTGTCCTTGTCCAACTGTCTTTGGTGATTTCTCTTTCACTCTTGCTTGGGCTTTGTCTTCACCTCAGCTCTGATACCATGTTAATTTTAGGCAACAATGCTATGTTCTATGCTTTAGAGCAATTTTACTTCAATTTCTTTATTAGCCCAGTATCAATATTCAATTAGCAATCACATCAACATGATAGTAAAATGTGTGAAAATTTCTGAATCTACACATCTGAAATCCTATCACAATCGCTGGTTTATCATCTCCTACTTGTTTTTATATTCAATAAGTTATTTAATTATTTAAACAACGATGGAAACACTATTACAGACTACACATACACACAGATCATGAACTGAAAATAGAACGAGACAAATACATAAGGGACATCATTATTTTTGGACAGACGTCCTCAGAAAAACCTCATGCAGGAAAACCGATGCAACAACTTTGAGGGTTTTCTATTATTAAGCAGTAGTTCTGAATACAACTCTGGTTGCCCTCTCGGCTATCCAGTTATATAGATAAAATATATTGGTAGAAACCTAAGTGAGATTACCTCACTTCACCCAGAAAAATCTCTCCGTTCCGACAACTGGACTGACTGCCCCCGGCTACAACTGCACTGCCCCTTCGCAGTCGCTGTGTGGGCTTGCATAAGCACTGCGCTGTCTCCTTCTGCCTCCTGGATCTTTGACATCAGCCTTCTCGGTTGATCTTGTTGCTCCCAGGCGGAGTTCGGACTTCTACTGGAGGGTGGCTCTACCCCTGCGCTAGCACTGCATCAAGCAATGCACGGGCCCTCTTGGCCCAATGTCAGCTTCCTTGGGTCTGCGCTGCCTCCTCTGGCGTCTCTCTGCCTCTCCCTGCTCTGTATTTGAGGTCCTGGAGAAGATCCTCCAACCTCAACTATCCCTGCCCCTCTGCTGTAACATATCACTTGTTCGATTTTCTTAGCAAACCTCGCCCCAGAAAAATCGAATTGATTGATCTCTTCAGTGTATCTCCAATTGACCCTCAAGCCTCCTCTTATACTTTTTGTGTTGATGAATCAACGACCGATATTAAGTCCCTAATCAACAACTAAGATTAAAACATACTTGATCCTGGTCACTTAGAAGTTTCTCACCCATATTCTTATTAATACCCATTAATATTTTTATTTTCCAAAGTTTAGACTTAGGAACCCATTAAAAATATTAATGATTTTAATAACTCCTCATCTGGGTGGAATTTCTTCAAACAATTTCTGGGTCTTGGAGATCTCATGTGTTCTAGCCCCTCCACAAAATTTCGGAGCTAGAGCACATCCGATGCTACCCAAAATCAACACTCCTTAGCGAGGAATGTGCTCTAGTAACACTTGTCATCAGAAGTACTACATTGATCCATTGCATCAGTCCTCTGTGCTGCTGATGCTTGGCTTGATGCCTTTCATCCACTGCACTGCTGCTTCCTATACTGCTGCCCATGACTCTGCCACTGCCACTGCTACATTTGTACTCCAACTCCCTCTCAATATGTTGCATCATGCTGCCCATAGCACTGCCACTACCAACTGCTGCACTGCAACTCAGTTGCTGAGAAGTAAGCAACTAAAACTTCACCCAAAAAACTGACATGCTGGTCAGTCTGGATGCCTTGTGATGCCGAAGCTACCTCTATTGCTAATCTGTGCTGATTCTTTGTTGCTACTGCGTTGTTGCAAACTGTGTTGTGCCTCTTGCACTGCTACAACATCCACTGCGCTGCCTCAGACTTTGGCACTCTAGCTCTGCCACTGTCGCTCCATCACACCTCGCTCCAACCAACTCCCATCATTTTGCTACTGCCGTTAAGGGCTCCCGTAGCCGTATGTGATCCAAGAGTTTGGGCACCTCAAGGATCTTGCCCCACAAGTAGTCCTCTCGACTATAATTCCATGTCGCCCCACCTCTTCTCCAAAAGCCTTCCCTGTCAGCTTTCGCTAGAGTAGCCTTCGAGTCAGAAGCCTCCTCCTTGCCCTTCTTCTGGGGGCACTGAGTGGCGAAATGTCCAAGTTCCCCACACTTGAAGCATCTGACCTTGGAAATATCCTTCTTCTTTCTCTTTTGCTGCCCTTGCTGTCCCGATGATGTGAGAGCTGCATCCTCCTCCTCCTCCTCCTTGACCTGGGCTCCTTTGCCGCTACTTCCTGCCTTGGTCAACCTCTTGATCTCTTCTTGTCGAAGAGTTGCCCACATCTCCTCCAAACTGGGGAGAGTCACTCTGCCCAAGATACTTTGGACAAATGTCTCCCAGGTCTCGGTGACTGCATTCAGTGCAGTCCTGATCATGAACTCAGGATCTGGTGTAGACCCCATGGAAGTCAACTAGTCATGAATCCCTTGCAACTTGAGGAAGAAGGGATCGATCTCTTCTCACTTCTACATCTGGTATTGTCTTAGTTGATTTTCTAATAGCATCTTCTGTTGGACGGAAGTGCCCTGGTACAAGGTGGTCAAAGCCTCCCACATCTCCCTTGCTATTTCCTTCTTAGTAATGTGTGGTACTAGATGATCCTTGACCTCGTCTAGGATCATACACTTGGCCTTTGCCTAGGCCTCCTTGTACTTCTTTAACGGATCAACATCGATAGGAACAACAACTACTTTCAAGGCATAGTCCTTGATGCGATGTTTGTCTAGGATTGCCAGGATCCTGGCTTTCCAGATGACAAAATTGGATGCTCCATCCAATCTGTCCTGATCCCTCAGTCGATTGACTGCCATCTCTGCTCAACAAATATAGGACTGGTTCTCTTCTCCCTCTCCTGCTGTTAATCCAGCAAGACTCAGATCTGGATTTCTTTTGCATTAGAAATCCTCTAAGGAACAAGCTCCTCTAGACTCCCTCTGAGTCTTGATTTCCTTCACGAAAATTCTCCGGCCAAATGTTGAATCACTCCTCTCCAATACTCCTTTGTTGCTGCAACCTGGATCTAGATTTCTTTGGCTAGAAGTCTGTCAAGGCAGTGACGCCCTCGACCTCGGCTTTGTCTCCATAGACACTGTTTTGAACCAACAATAACAACGCCCCACCAACTCCACTGATCGAATCTGCATTGCTTCTCCAGGCTCGACAATTCACTGAATTGAGCCTCTCAGGCTCTGCGCTGGCCTAGAGAGCTCACGCAATCACTGCGTGAGCTCCTCTCGGGTACTGCGTCACCCTTTACAGGCCCAGAATGCTGATGCAGGCACTGCGTGAGCCTCTGCGTCACTCCTGCAACTGCTCCTCTGCCTCTGAAACAATGCTGTCACTCGGGACAACTGCTTCTCTGCAGCAAATTTTGTGGATCTCCCGGCTGGTGTCTTCAATCTCCTATGATCTATAATGCTCTGATACCATGTGAAAATTTCTGAATCTACACATCAACAATCCTACCGCAATCACTGGTTTATCATCTCCTACTTGTTTTTACATTCAACAAGTTATTTAATTATTTAAACAACGATGAAAACACTATTACAGACTACACATACATATAGATCATGAATTGAAAATAGAATGAGACAAATACACAAGGGACACCATTATTTTTGGACAAACGTCCCCGGAAAAACCCAATGCGGGAAAACCGGTGCAGCAGCTCTGAGGGTTTTCTATTATTAAGTAATAGTTTTGAATACAACTTTGGATGCCCTTTTGGTTGTCCAGTTTCAAAGATAAAAATATACTGGTAGAAACCTAAGTGAGATTACCTCACTTCACCCGGCAAAATCTCTTCATTCCGACAACTACACTGACTGTCCCCAGCTACAACTGCGCTGCCCCTTTGCAGTAGATGTATGGGCTTGCGTGGAGCAAACTGGGACACTGCGTCAGCGCTGCGCTGCCTCCTTCTGCCTCCTGGAGCTCTGACATTAACCTTCTCAGCTGATCCTGCTGCTCCCCAACTGAATTCAGACTTCTGTTGGAGGGTGGCTCTACCCTTGCACTGGCACTGCGTGGGCCCTCCTAGCCCAGCGTCAGCCTCCTTGGGTCTGCGCTACCTCCTCTGGTGTCTCTTTGCCTCTCTCTACTATGTATTCGAGGTCCTGGAGAAGATCCTCCAACCTCAATTATCCCTGCCCCTCTTTTGCAACAGATCACTTGTTCGATTTTCTCAGCAAACCTCGCCCCAGAAAAATCGAATCGACTGATCTCTCCAGTGTATCTCCAACTGAACCTCAAGCCTCCTCTTATACTTTTCTTGTTGATGAATCAACGACTGAGATTAAGTTACTAATCAACGACTAAGATTAAAACAGACTTGATCCTCATTACTTAGAAGTTTTTCACTCATATTCTTATTAATACCCACTAATATTTTATTTCCTAAGTTTAAACTTAGGAACCCATTAAAAATATTAATTATTTTAATAACTTCTCATCTGGGTGGAATTTCTTCATATGATTTCTGGGTCTTGGAGATCTCATGTGTTCTAGCCCCTCTACAAATTTTTGGTGCTAGAACACATTCGATGCTACCCAAAATCAACAAAATGCAGATAGAACATAAACATAAACAATAGAAGATAATCCAAGACAAGAGGACACAAGATGTAGCACTAGCTAGGGACAAACCCCAATGTGGGGAAATCCTTGATCAATTCTTCTTATAGTCTTCAATAGTTTAGCAGAGAGAGATAGTACAATTTACAAATCTGATAATGTATAACAGCGGCAAAAAAGCCCTAACTAGAAAAGTCAACGCTGGTCAACAAGGTAGAGTTGACCCTCAACAAATCGATCAACTTCAGTCAACTTTGGCCTCCAAACAACAAGATAAAACAACCCTCAAAACAGTCAAATTCAACCCAGTCAAAGTTTGGTCAAACAACCCACCTGCGGTCATCCTTAGCTGTAGTCAACGCTGGTCAAACTGTCCAGAAATTCGGTCTTGAAATTTAGGCCTCCTAAAATTTTTCTCTCCTGAAATTTCGGACTATGGAGAGAGAGAGGCCCAAAAATCCATACCCAATCAATGAGGAGAGAGAGAGAAGTGTGAAGATGAGTGTGTCCAAATGAGGCTAAGTCACTTTCTATTTATATTCAACGTTGAGGATGAATAGACGTCACTGTTGGGCTTCTGAGCCTACATAAGTTCGCTGGCCGACCTTGACAATTTGACCATAATCAAAATAAATTCATAACTTCATTTGTACATGTTAAAATCGGATGATCTTTAGATCAATCCTACACCTGTCGGAGAGAGGAATCCAAGAAAAATATCAGCTGTCATAAATAAGATGACCCATGTGGAGTTTGGCCCTAGTTGCCAATTTTAACACCCATTCAACTCATTTAAGACATAATCGCCTCTAACCTTCTTTGACGAACTTTGTATAATTGACACTTCTCGATCTCCCGAAGGGCAATCTCGATATTGCATCCAACAATCAATTATGCAACTGACCTTTCTACACATATCGATCTCATAACATAACGTGTAACCGATGCTCTTGAAGCCTGAAGCACAACAAGATGCATCAACACATAACAAATTCACGCAATTAATCTAGCAATGCGTTCTCTCAACGCCGAAGAACGTCGAGAACCACTAGGTTAATTATATTCTTCTATTCATTAATTGGTTTTGCACTTTCTACAAATAGAATTAAAAGAACAACAAATCCCATTGCAGCAAAATCAATCAATCATTCTTCTCTCTGGTACTCTGCTATTGAATCTCGAAGATGAATACATCTCTAGCAATTTGCACACGTACGACCTGCAAATTCACCGATTTGGTGGGATTCCATCCCCGCCTCGCAAACATAGTTCCAAAAACACATGTTCTTTGTGGTTCTCACACATGAGCATTATACGGTCACATTGGAGATGTTTTTCCCATCGAACAAGGTTTGGCACATCATCACTATGAGTAAGAAACATGTAGCGGGCCCCTCCAAAGCCTTGTAGATTATGTGCAAGGCATTATGAATAGTAAGGGCTGTCAACGAGAATGTTTCCCTTTGGATGCACAATAAAATATGATGTTGCACCATTTGATTTAATCAGAATGATAACCACAAAGGTAAATGCCAGGGTCAAAGGATTGCCAGCCAACTTCAAGATGAAACAGTCTTTGTCTCCAATTCTCTTCTCACCCACGCAACGGCCACTAGTAAACATGTTAACAATCGACCTCGGATCCAATCCCGACAAGGCTTGGATGATGACAATGAACAAAACAATGAATTCTATTGAATTGGGAAATGGGAGTGCTATGACATCACCGTGCCTGACACAGACGGCTCCAGTGATATGACGTTCAATGAAAAGACATCCTTCCAATACCCTTCTTTGTAGCCTGTGTCCTCTTCGTCGCTAGCAAGAGAGTTATTGGAGGATTAATTGGGCTTTCGTCAATTCATAGCATCATGGATAATGGGTTGACCTCTCGTTGCCTGGATATTGATACACAAATCGGTTGTATCAGTCTCCTCTCGATGTAGTTTTTGCGATATGTCTACAGCTCTCAACATCCACGCTCACCACATTTTCGCTGCGCTTGATCACACAACAAACTACTGAGCAACAACACAAACTCAACACTAACACTGAGACAAACAAAACACTCTATTAAACTAATCTATCTACAGAATATGAATTCAATCCTTGAATTTCCATCTTCCTAGGTCCTCCCTTGTGGGAGTCAGACCCATATGGGTTCTAATACCAAGAAAGAAATTAGGATTCACTCAAATCAATTCGGATATTACTCCCACAAAACCAAAATACAAGCCACATAAATAGTGCTCATGAGATCCAACAAATTCCAAAGAAGGAGAATATTGTTGAGAAAATCTCTCAACAAATTCCAACAACCAACAAACCAATCCTACCTATATACTATTGTAAGCATTATTCCAAGTTAATGTTTTACTTATCTGCAGTATATGGATTCCTTTTTTCATGAATCAGATCAGGTACATATTTTTTGTATGAAGGCTAAGCAAGTGATAATGTTAGGTGTCACGCTCATTGGTTGTTTCGGGGCCCTTATGGACTGGTCCTCTTCACAGTGGCTCTGAAATTGAGGACATGTTGGGACTGGCTGAAGAATGGGGATGGACAACAAAAGAAAAACGCTCTTCTGGTGGTAACAATACGAGCCTGAAAGAGCTACTTAATATAATGTTAGAAGAAAGCATTCCTGAGTTGCCATTTGGGTTTATCAAATTGGAAGAGGTAGGCTGCCTTTTTATCTACTATGAAGCTATTTTCTAACTTGTCTTGCATCACACATATTACTTTTCATTTTAAATGGCAATTTAAATTCCAGCTTTGATATAAGCAAATACTATCTTGCAGATAGCAAGTCGAGGCAAGATGAGTACTCCTCGTCGTGAGAAGATAATTGATCTCTTAAAGAAGGTACATGATCCATTTTTGTGCTGATACATGAATGGGATCTTAGTTTCTTTTTAATTGCCAGTGAAATGCCCTTTGTTTAGATAGAGGTACTATGAAACTTTGCGACATGTACAAGGCATATGACCTGTTAACAGTGAATCTATGCAAAATCAACTGTGAGTACATCATTTAGTTCCACTGTTCAAGATTAGGCTGAGTCTTGTTTCTAAATATTTTCGGAGTGACACCAGCAGGGATCATATTTAGAGCTTCAATTCAGACATCTTCAGACCTCAGAGTTCCCATGCATACATGTTACTTGTAAAATTTAGAGCGTGCATTGGAGAGGGTTAGATTCAAAGGGGTACTTCGTGATTTTGAGATATGCCTTTTTGGGCAAGTTTCTGTTTTTAGAAACTCATTATTTTTTTAAACTGATCAAATTTCTGGATACCTGTTATGGAATAGAACATTTGTATGGTTTTTAGGGATGAATAGAGAACATGCAAAATTAGGGTTTTTGTTTTCAAGAAACTAATTTGGTTTCTGCTTACCCTTTATGGAGGAGATCATGTGCGTGACTTTCAGTGGTTATCAGAGAATATTCAAAATTGGGTCACCGCCAAGGTTTCTACTTTATAAAATGCTATAATTAGGAAATTCTCCATTGACTTACTTTTATGGTTATTTGTTGGACATTAATAAATCATCTTATCATATACATGTATGAGTTGGTGTAGTCATGGAAAAGAAAACCCAAAAATTTCTAGTTCTTTCAATTAAGTGCAAAAGTAGGTCAAAATTAGGTATTTTGGTTAGTTCCAAAGTAATAAGTATCCTTGGATTTCTTTTCTAATAGTGGGGATGGCTTTCAATTTTTAAAATTTTTTGAGCACTTTGTTGTTTTTTGTTCCAGTGTTTTTAGTAGTGGAGATGAGTGCACTAATAGTGGAGATGGTTTTCAGGTTTTAAAAGATCTTGAGCACTTTGTAATTTTGGTTCTATTGTATTTTTAGTAGTGGAGATGAGTGTTCTCCTCTATTTTTGGAATGTGCTTTCTCTAGGTCTCATATGTGTATTTTAGTCGAATGGAGTGTGCTTAAATTATGGTCTAGCTGTGGGCTATTGTGAGCTAGGAAGAGTGTGCCCCATATAAGAAGATTCTTGGTGGTTGGAGGTTGTTTTCACTTTAAGCAAGTGGGATGTTTTAGGAAGGGTGCACTTTAGAAGTGTTTTGGAAGTTGCTTGAACTTCAAGCAAGTGCCATGTGTCATCTATTCTATCTTTGACTTACACATTAAGCAAGCTTGATTTGTATCCCATGCAAGCTTTATTCTAGGAAAGGAAGAGGATTCTTGTGCCTCGAGTAAGTTTTATCTATTCTAGGAGTAGAGCACCCTTCTTGAGGAGTTTTTTGGAGGAAAAGCACGAGTTACTTCTATTTTAAGCAAGTTTCACCTATTCAAGGTAAGAAGGGCGCTTAATCTTAGATTTCATTAATTTTGACTATTCCATCATGCATTTAATCTATTCTATTCTGTTGTGTCCTATTATCCATGTATACACACGGGTAATCCTAGGAGATTTTTTTTCTCCTAGGATGTATATTTCCAACTAGTAGCCCCATTTGATCCTCAGATGACAGCTTCGTAGATGCCTCTCATGTACACATTGGTTAGTTCATCCACTTCATTAGATGGCCCAACAGATGAAGGTAGGTCAATATCCATGAGGTACATTACCCATTATTTGTTAGGAAGTGCTTATTTAATGTTTTAAGGCATCTTAATAAGGATCATAGCTTGAAATCAGATAATGGGTCATGATGTTTGGAAGTTGTACTTATTTCCTTATTTCACCTTGGGGGTCATCCTTTCTTCCTAGTCAAGTGTACCACTTGGTGTTTTTCTTTCATTGTTTAGGAGGGGCACAAATAGGAGACTTGAATAAAGGTATTGTGTCCATATCCCTCCATACTTAAGACTTGTCATATTTCCTTGATTCGTTGCCCTTTATTTTGTTTGGTTGTTTTTAGTTGCTTGTATTGGTTCCCTATTTGCCTCATCTTATGAGAAGAGGGCTTCGAAATTTCCTAGAGGTTGATGCAACTGTAGAAATTACGATGTAGATTTGCAACTGCTTATGAAGTTTTAATCAAAATCACAAGACACAAACCTACTCTACTGCTCTGCGGACATTAATTCACAATTTAGAACAAAAATCTCAAACATGCAATAAGAAATCACACACATGCAACTAGTATTTTTTCTTGAGGAAAGAAAACTGCTAAAAACCCCAATGCCCGCTTACATTAATTTGATGAATAGAGATGTATTACAATTGCTTTGCTCAACTGAGCACAACCTGCAAGTGCATAACCTATCTCTCTGCTCATTGAGAAGCTTTGACCCAGACTTAGTTAATTTTTGCCTTCGCTTGAGCTCCTATTTCCTTGCGCAATTCCTTAAGAAATTAGGCCCCTATTATCTAGGAATTTCTCCAAAATGGATTGTGCAATTCCCAAGGTTGATCATTTGACTGCATGCAATACCTATACACTCAAGACTAGTCTACAACTGACGTTACACTGCCTTGGAATATCCACCATAGCTGGGGAACTCGAATTCTTTGCATGCACTAGCTATTTTAGGTCAATTGATCAGTTAACTGGATGATCACTGGGTTTGACTGAAGTTCCATTGCACAACTGACCTTCCACTAGTTCCTCCAAAATTTGGAACTAGTTTAACTGAAAACAACTTGAGATAACTGACCTTGATTGCTACAAATTAGCAATCACACATACTTAAGTGAACTCTAACTCCTCCAACTCAAATTTACTGAGTAAAATGGGTGACACAAGCCATGTCACACAAGTTAGTTGCATCCAAGTTGTCTGCTGATGTGGAAATTCAAATTTTCTCAATTTAATCAAGGCAAAATCAAAATGAGAAATTCTTGCTGCATTTTTCAATAGCAACTACAAAAATAAAGAAAGATAAAAACATACATTGAAATGTTAAAATGCAAAATAATGGCAATGGATGGATTTTAAAATCCAATTTAACTTGAGCTGTACCCTCTCATGTGAGGCCATCACCTTGATAGATTTTGGTAGCATCAGACTGGGGTTCTAGTCTTGATTTCTGTCTAAGAGACTAAGGAACATGAGATCTCCAAAACCTAGAAAATATTTCGCGAGATAAGCTTGCGAAATGCCTTAATTAAATTAATTGTTCAATAACTAAAAAATATCTAAGACTAACTTAGGAAAATTGATTAATTAATTGGAATTAATTAAGGATGATCGAGAATGCTCTAGATACTCACCAAATCTAGTCTAAGATGATCTTAGTCGTTGATGAGGATCTAATCATGGTTGTTGAAGCTCTCGCAAGAGATTATAAGAGCAGGTTGATGGGATGGAGAGAGACACAAGAGGGAAGCATATTTTCTTGGCAGGTCGAGCTATCCAGTTGCAGTGATTTAACAAGGAAAAAGAGTTTGAGCCAGAGGGAGAGCATCGGAGAGAGGGAGCAACAGAGAGAATTCTAGAGGAGTTTCCCAATAGTTTTCTATTGTCAGAGAGGCAAGAAAAGGGAGGACGAAATATTCTCTAGAGAAAACCGTCTAGGTTGTGCGAGTTAGCCAGTCTAGTTGAGTGAATTGCTAGGAAGGGTTCGTATTAGTTGCTCGTTAACGCTCAAACTAGGCCAAATGCTAGGTCAAGGGCAACAAATGGAGACTTAGCCCACTGTTACCTCAACTAAGGCTCCTTTCTATTTACAGACTTTCTCCGATGGGAGGAGACCTGGTATGTTATGGATTCACCGATGAAGGATAAATCAATGAATGGAAATGAGTGACCCAAATAATCCTCTTCCCAAAAGCGTTTGAAGGATGGAGCTTGCTAGCTTTCTAAGCAAGGTACACTGCTTCTAGGGAAAGGAAGGGAGGATTTGAGGGTTAGGTTTATGGAATATGACTTGTGAATGAGTTTCCCAGTCCCAAAAATCCTTATTGAAATTGGTATCCCAGATGGTTCTTGAAGGATTGACTTTTCAAAGGGACGTGACCACACGGGACGAAGTGGACCCAGTCTAGGGTAGGAGGAAAGAGTATGGAAACCAATGATGTTCTTACCCTAGGCAAGGTGGGGAAACGATCAAAGAAAGAATTTTCGCTTAAAGGTGTTGAATTGATCCTATGAGGTACTAGCCTTGGGGATGTTAGGGAAAAGTATGATCTTGGAGCTAGGGCTTGGCTTTTCTCACAACTCCATTGTCGGAATGGCCTCAAATTTGGAGGAGGCCTTGAGGAGACACTTATGTAGGAAAGGCTAGGAGATCGAACCTTTTTTAAGGGATAGTTTGCCGGGAAAATGATGCCCTAGGTGATCCAATTTGGCTAGACCTGGGGGAGGGCGAAAAAGCTATGATTTTAGGTGACCACCTCTTGGTAGATCAGTGCCTTAGTCTTGGGAGAATGGAGTCTATGATGAATATGAGTGAGGACCTTTGGTTCTTGGTCAAGAAGGCATCAAGACTACTTTGCTAGCCTTCTAGATCAAAGAGAATCAATCTTGCAGCTTTTATACTTCGATGTGAAAAGGAGATGGGCTATCATGGTCAATTTGTTAATGGAATTTCCCCTAGGAGATTTCATTCACATTACATGGCCCATACATTGAGAGATGCTATAATAGAGAAACAATTCCACAATTTAAAGCAGTAAATGCATGCAACAATTAGCTCTAAAAATAGTGAAAATTCCAGTCCAATGTATATGACGAAGTAAAACAAGAATGACATTAAAAGCATGTACTTACATGTAACAAATATATCCAACCATCCACAATTGACAAGTGAGAAGCTCCAAGATAAGATAGACCAATATCCACACATCAAAATTCATCCATAAAGCTCCAATTCATCCTCTAGAAAAAGTGCTAAATTCTCAAGAGAGAAAAGATCCAATCCAAAGTGATAATGAGATAATGAACTCATCTCACTTGTATTTATACACTAATGAGGAGTTCGAATTAGCCTCCTTGGCCTACATAAGCCCCAAAAATAAAATAATGTTCTAATAATCCAAATTTTGGTGTCAAGCCCACCAAACTAGCTCACAAATGAAAGAATAAGCCTCTCAACAGGTCAAATAATAATCTATGCATGTCGTAGGGCCCTCTAACAGGCCTAATGAGGTCCAAATGAAGAGTAGGACCCTCAAAAGTAGTGGACAAGGGGTTGGCCCCTTGTAATAACCTGTGGTGCTCCAAATGACATGTGGGGGCACACAAGTGTCCTCATGGGTCTCCAAACAAATCGAAGATGCTTGTAGATTGTCTGCAATGGCTAGGATGATGGTGTAGGTGATGTCACATCATCGTGCAAGTCTTGGATCATCTGCCAAATGTATGGTGCAAATTTGGGGCCAACTGGGCATGATGGATCCGTTCCATCTTCCTCGTCCAATAAGTGAACCACGAGCAATCTCTGAATGACTGTGGGAATCCATGGAGTGGTGTTTGCTGCTGTGGAGGCCCATGGCTCTCAACGCACACCCTACATGTGCCAATGTAGCCCTTTGGAGGATTAGGACCCCGTATAGGGAGACCAAACCCAAGATGGAGACCATCTGCAATCTTGCATAAGGTTCAATGCATCTCCTAGCCTTCCAATACAACAAATCATTAGAGAAATCGAGTAAATGAGCTTACTAATCATGGACCATAGGTGGGGACTTCATAATGGCCTACCCTTCCATAATGGGCTCCGGGATGTGCCAATGTCTCTTAAACTCCAAATGGGGTTAACCAAGAATCCTATTAGGTGGTTTCTACTTTTAAAGGGAATAATATATTCAAGGTACATCCTTCAAAAGGTGGTGGCATGTGATAGATAGGTGAATGAAGTAGGGGATGAGAAAGGGCAGCCTTAGGTCACATGTTGGGGTGCAAGGGTAGTTAATAAGAGGGAAGCCCATACTTGGGTTTATGATGTATAGGAGGGAGCAATCATGGTACATGAGGTGCCCCGACCTTGATTTTTTCACCCTTCTTTATATTCCTTTTGCTTTTTTATGATTTTCTTTGATTAACTGCTTGAGGCTCAAGGGGTAAGAGAATGATGTATAAGATATAGCAGTGAATACCCCTTTTAAGGTAGGGCGGTTCATTGCCCACTAGGGGTTGGGATAATCATGGGTTCCTATATGATGAAGGAGGCTCATAGAACCTGTAGGAACCAGGGTAATGACCAAGATGATGGGGTAGAGCTCATGTATTGGCTTTTGCCCAAGTGCTAAATGTGTTTGTCTAGGCCATCTTTTGCATTTTGTGGTACATTTTCCTGTTGAGTGTGGCAAAATGTGCTTTTATCTTTCTTTTTAGCTACACCAGCCTCCGGGCTTCATTCCAGGGCATGACCTAAGGTGTGGGCAAGGGGAAGGGGCAAGCTAACCCTATGTGGACCCAGTGGGGTAGAGCTCATGTATTGGCTTTTGCCCACGTGCTAAATGTGTTTCTCCAGGCCATTTTTTGCATTTTGTGGTACATTTTCATGTTGAATGTGGAAAAATATGCTTTTATCTTTCTTTTTAGCTGCATCAACCTCTGGGCTTCATTTCAGGGCATGACTTAAGGTGTGGGAAAGGGGAAGGGACAAGCTAACCCTATGTGGACCCAGTGGAGGAATGCAGACCCAAGTGGGAGATATGATGAATGGGTTAATAATGAGTGGAAAGAGGGGAATATAAGCGGATAAGGGAGCGGGACCACGCAACCAAAATCGGGGTTTCCCATGAAATACGATCCCTAGAGCCAAATGGTCAGTAAAAGAGATCCCATGGGACTAGAATGCAAAGTTACAATGTTGATTTTGTAGCATTGGATGTGTTCTAGCCACGAAATTTGGCGGAGTGGTGGAGAGGCTAGAATACATGTATTCTCCAAAACGCATAAATTGTTTATGGAAATTCCACCTAGAGACGACTTAATTAAAATACTTATTTTTTTAATGGTGCCTAAGTCTAAACTTAGGAAAATTGATTAATTAAAGGGTATTAATTAAGTCATGGTGAAATCTTCTAGAAGAAGACATGGATCAAGTTTTAGTTAATGGTAACCATCGCTTATGTTTTAATCTTGGCTGTTGAAGCCTTAATGAGAGATTATAAGAAGAAATTCGGTGGGGGTTGGAGAACACACTTGGAGCCACTAGAAGTTCGATTTTGCTGGGAAATCGATTTCCAGAGTAGCAACTATGAGTTGTCGGAGGTGATTCAGTAAAGTTGAAGTAGTGAGAAAGGGGCAGGGATAGTAAGGCCAGAAGGAAGTTTTTCCAGTTCGGTGAGTGCATAGCAGAGAGACAGAGAATTCGATGGAGAGTCTGACGCAGTGCAAAGCTTCAAAAGGAGATCCGTATTTTGTTGAGCAGAAGTCGAAATTCAGTGCTAGACGCCGGAGTGGGAGCTCGGAGGCTAGGAAGATCGAGTTTCCAGAGTAACAACTAATCAGTCAACAAGAGAGACGCTGGTCTGAGCTGGGTGATGCAGATCTGCGTAGGGTGACGCAGAGGCAGCAAGGAGCAACTCATCTTGAGTCAAGGTCAATGTCGAATCACCGATGGAAGTGAGACTTTTCTCACTAGACTTCTGTTAGTCATTTTCTCTGTGTGGAAAGCTAGGTTTGAGCTTCCATAGATTTGTACTTAGATTTACTACTGCATAATAATAAAGCCCTCGCTGCTGCACCGGTTTTCCCAAGTTGGGTTTTTCCGGGGACATTGATCCAAAAATAACGGTGTATTATTGTGTGTGCGCATCTATTCTTCCAGTGTTTTTATTTCTTCCGCAATATTTATTTTGTGAAGTTTATATGTTTCGATATTTGTCGTAGAAAACTGCAAATAATTTGTTCAGTTAATTTAACAAATAGAAGAAATATTATCAGTTGCTGCAGTAGGGTTCGGGGTCACCGAATTTTTACATAGTATTAGAGCACAGATATAAGCTAAAGAGCTCAGTAGCGGTAGAGGAGAAGGAGGTTTGAATTTCTGCGTAGGCAGCAGTTCGAAACCCTCAAGGGGTAGCATAGTCCTTGGGCTAGGAGGGTTTGTTTTTGAGGAAGATGTAATTCTCTGAGAGAGTCGACAAAGAATAGATTTTCCAGATCAGAGGTTACCAGAGGCTGAGGGAGACGCAATAGTTTTCCTTGCAGAGTAGATCTTCAGCTCGGACGCAGTTATTTTGCAACAATTTGCTATTGCAAAATAGCGTTAGGAGGAAGGAAGAACACACACTGAGGGAATTCTTTCCTCGGGAGACTTCTAGCCCAAAAGTTCAATTTTCCTAGCAGAGTAGTAGTAGTCGTGAGCAGATTTGCCCACTTCAGCAGGGAGTGCGTAGAGCTAGTCAGCAGTGGCGCAGAGGAGAAAAGGAGGAATTCGACATTTTATCAGAGATGGCATCAGCAGGGATGAGAGGTCAAGATCGGTTGGACGGAGGAGCTACATGATTTGCAAGGCAAGAATTTCTCGTCTTCTGGATGAGTACGATCTAAAAGCTTATATCAATGGAGTGGTAGCTGTACATGCAGATGCAGATCCGCTTAAGGCCTATAAGAAGGAGATGGCAAAGGCAAAGAGGTTGATTCTTGATGGAGTTTGAGATCGCGTGGTGTCTCACATAGCTGGCATAGACACTGCTTGACAGATGTGGGAGGCACTTGCTACACTATATGAGGGATCTTTCGAGCAGTGGAAGATGTATGTTGAGGAGAAGTTGAGATGCACGAGGATGCAAAAAGGGGAGCTTATAGACCCATTCCTTACTAGGCTTTAGGATATCTGAGATCAATTGTCTGCAGTAGGGTCAGCGCCTCAACCTACAAAGTTGGTGCAATTTGATCTAAATAGTGTTTCCGAAGAGTGGCAAGTCTTCATCCAGAATATTCTGGGCAGAGAAAAGTTGCCAGACTGGGTTCTTATGTGGGCTAATCTACAGTGGGAGGAGATGACGCGAGATTTGGTGAAGACCACCATCATTGGTAGCAGCAACAATAGTGGGACGAAGCAAGTAAAGGAAGAGGAAGATGTGGTTGTCGCATCAAAGGGGCAGTAGGAGCAACACATGAGGAAGAAGGACATTTCCAAAGTGAAATGCTTCAGCTGTGGTGAGCTTGGCCACTACAACACTCAGTGTCCTCTCAGAAAGAAGGACAAGGAGGAGAAGCAGGATCAATAGGCTGCATTCACGGAGAGTGATAGGTTGTCCTCCAGATTGGAGGAAGAGTTTTCCATGATCACTGAGATACCTCCAGGAGTGAGGTGGGGTGATTTGGTTTTGTAGCCCCAGAGAGCTACAGGATATGTAGGATTCTTGAGGAGGTCCAGCTCATGAATCAATACCTTGCACAAGAGCCCATAACATGTAGTAGTAAGATGGATCAGTGGAAATTTGGTGCAGTCAAGTGCCAGAGTGACAGATGTAGTAGCTAGTAGCAGGTCAGATGCTGAGTAGTGCAGTGCAGCAGTGTAGTTGGCACAGATCAGAGTCGGCGGTAGTGTAGTTGGCACAGAGCAGAGTCAGCAGCAGCACAGAGGCTTCAGTGACAGTGGAGAGTCTAGCAGCAGTCAGGACTCAGGCGACAGATGCATCATACTGACCACAATTGGTTCAATATTTTGGATGCTTTTCCGTTGCAGTTACTGCAGTTGCAACAACATTAGATGGAGAGGGAGTTGCAGTGCAGATGCAGTGTTGGTAGCAGTTCAACCGCAACACTGATGCAACATTTATCAGAGTTGCGTAGTAGTTGGTGGGCCACAACAACCAAACATCAACAATATAACAAGAGGTGGTACGAAGACAAGGTGTTGCTTCTGTGGGTTACAACGTTAGAACACATTCCTTGCTAAGAGGGAGTGTTGATTTTTGTAGCATCGGATGTGTTCTATCCACAAAATTTGGTGGAGATGCTAGAATACATGTATTCTCCAAAACCCAGAAATCGTTTATGGAAATTCCACCTAGAGATGACTTAATTAAAATAATTTTTTTTTTTTTTAATGGTGCCCAAGTCTAAACTTAGGAAAACTGATTAATTAAAGAGTATTAATTAAGTCATGGTGAAATCTTCTAGAAGAAGACATGGATCGAGTTCTAGCTAATCTTAGCCATCGATTATGTTTTAATCTTGGCCGTTGAAGCCTCAACGAGAGATTATAAGAATAAATTTGATGGGGGTTGAAGAACACACTTGGAGCCACTAGAAGTTCGATTTTGCTGGGAAATTGATTTCCAGAGTAGCAACTGTGAGTTGCCAGAGGTGATTTTGTAAAGTCGAAGCAGTGAGAGAGGGGCAGGGATAGTAAGGCCGGAAGGAAGTTTTTCCAGTCCGGTGAGTGCATAGCAGAGAGAGAGAATTCCACAAAGAGGCTAACACAGTGCAGAGAGGCAGCACAGAGCTTCAGAGGGAGATCCGTATTTTGCTGAGGAGAAGTCAAAATTCAGTGCTAGAAGTCGGAGTGGGAGCTCGGAAGCCAGGAAGATCGAGTTTCCAGAGTAACAGCTGATCAATTAGCAAGAGAGACACTGTTCCGAGTTGGGTGACGCAGATTTGCGTAGGGTGACGCAAAGGCAACAAGGAGCAACTCATCTTGAGCCAAGGCCAGTGTCAGATCACCGTTGGAAGTGAGATTTTTCTCACTAGACTTTTGTCAGTCATTTTCTCTATATGGAAAGCTAGATTTGAGCTTCCATAGATTTGTACTCAGATTTACTATTGCATAATAATAAAACCCTCAGCTGCTGCACCAGTTTTCCCAAGTTGGGTTTTTCTGGGGATATTGGTCCAAAAATAATGGTGTATTATTGTGTGTGTGCATCTAATCTTCCAGTGTTTCTATTTCTTCTGCAATATTTATTTTATGAAGGTTGCAATGTATATTTTTTGATATTTGTCGTAGAAAATTGCAAATAATTTGTTCAGTTAATTTAACAAATAGAAGAAATATTATTAGTTGCTGCAGTAGGATTCGTGGTCACCGAATTTTCACAGACAAGGGCACAAACTTGACCCATTCTTTCCGTCGAATACCCCCATTAATCCATGCCCAAAAGTGTCCATGATAAGCAAACTACAATACCTAATTACCAAATGACAAGGCATACCTTTAGGTTCGGGAGGTCCACCTTCAAATATGGTTGGATCAGGTGGTAGAGAAATGGCATAATGAGCTAGTTGGTGGCTATACGGAGCAGTTGGTTGCCGGCTGAGGGCCATCTTGGAGAAAACATTTCTCATAGGGATATCACTCACAAAATGGTGGGTAACATTGCTAGAGGCTGGAAAGATCATCCGTAAGGCAGTGCAAATTTTTGTAGAGATAGGAGGAGGCTAGAAGACCCAGTTTGAGGATGATTCAAGGGACATCTAGACTTGTGTAGGCCAAGAGTGTGAGCAGGCAGGAGGCAGAGCGAGCAGGCCAGAGGGAGGCCAAATTATTTTGCAGAGGGAGGATTTTTTCCAAATTATTTTGGGCAGATTATTTGCCGGAGGATTGCTAGTTGGGCATTCAAATATTGTACTCAGATTTTTGTTGCATAATAATAAAATTAACCCTCATCTGTTGCACCGGTTTTCCCTTTGGGGTTTTTCCGAGGACTTTTCAGTCCAAAAATTATTGTGTCGATTTTTATGTGTGCATCTATTTCTCAACTTCCAGTTTATTTTCTGCAACATATTTTATTTTTGGTGAAGATTGCAATTGTGAGTTTATCGATATTTGCCATAATAACAAATAAATTGCGAAACAGTTAGGGGATAAATTTCCAGTAATTGCAATCAAGGAATTTTCTCATACCCTAAACCCATGTTTATCTCACCTATTTAAGTAAAAAGAGACTTATGAGATCATCCCAACCCCAATGAACAATGAACCACCTCATCCTAAAAGGGACCTGAAATAAAATTAATGAAAGCTTGCTAAGAAAGCCAAATCAAACAAAGAAAAAGGCTAAATAAAGGGTGGAAAAATTAGTGTGGAGGAAAGAGTAACTCAAGTAGATGCAAACACTCCCTTCACGAAGGTGCTCATGGATGAAGTCTTGCATAACCTAGTATAAGACTATGATATCTCTCGTGAAGTACACCCCATACAATATCACTTATCACTTACATCTATTGATTGAAGAGTTGGTCTAGGAATTTTTCCTCCCCCTAGGTTTGGAAGCCCCTAATAAGGACATTTGATGATCCTCCCATACCTAAATTTGGTAACTGGCATGATGTCTTAGGCTAATGTGAAATTTGAAGAAGATACCATGTATGATATGCTTTCATAGCTTTGATATTAAATATGGTTAACTTTTTGCTTCAATGACTTTTGTGATCATGCTAGTTGATTTTACTTGACTCTTTGAGCCTATCCTTGATGATGATTTGAACATGGTCATGGTTCTTTGGAGAAAGTTGATGGCGCTTCACTCATGCCTCTTGGATAGTGATGATACACCCTTTGGAGGGTCTTCCACTACACCTTGGACCTTGTATATTGGATGAGGGATGTTGATCTGATGATGACTTGGCTTGCTTTGAGAGACACTTTCACACCTATAACACCTTGAACACTACCCATGGGAGCTAGGACATTGCCTTTAGAGGGTGATGTGGTATCCTTTATGATGATGTGGGTTCAAGAAGATGACATTGGGGCTTGTGAGGGCACCTTTTGGATGATTGGAGGTGACTTTTGCGCTAGAGCCTAGGACAAGCCCCCTTGATAAGGAGGTACACCTTTCCATGATGAGACATGACCTTTGGGTTGCTTTTAGCCCTATTTGGAGATGGTGTGACCCTTGGAGGAACTTTTACTCACACGTGTTGGTTTATTTGATGTTGTTTTTCATGTTTATTCTTTGATGAAGACATATTGGCTAAGTTGCCGGAAACACTGTCCCTAACCCTCTGAAACACCGATCACCATTTCGGGTACGGAAATATGTACGATCCGACTTGGAAATGGACTAGATATGTATGACTCCCGTTTTAGCTTTTTGGAAACATATAATTATTGAGCGAAAATGGATCCGTCACATTTTAAGGCTTTTTAGTTCCATTTCTGTATCACAATTTCCAGATACGTATCAAATCGTGATACGTATCCAGAAATCATGATACAGATCATAGATTTTTGAAAACGAATTGAATAATGGAAACGCGTCAAATCGGGAACGGATCAAATCCAAATCCACCAATCATCGAGAACAAATGTTTTTTGTTGTTGTTGTTAGATTAAATTTTTAATTGCAGGGGTTGGATTAAAGTTGAAACGACTCGATCGAAAGTTGAAACCGTGAAACATAGACTCTAAACCTAAACCCACTGGGCTGCCTCATTCGACTCTCAAGCCATTGTGAAGAGACGCCACGTGCCTGTTGGAATTGTAAGACGATAAGAGCCATCTGTTCATGTTGGTAAGAGCCGTCTATTGGAGCTGCGACGGTCAGACTTTAAACTCAAAGCTGTCCCTAATCCTGAGCCGAAGCCAAGCTACCAAAGCTGCTAGTGAAGTCATAACTGCAAGTGGTTCCACCGTTCAAACTTTGTAATATTCATAATTAGCCATGGCTAATTGGAATATTCGATTTTGCTCAATTTTGCCTTCTATAGTTAGTTATGAATAAAAAGGTGAGTAAAGGGTGACATAACTCACATTTAGAATAAAGTCACTCCCTAGTAGCGCAACATTGTAACTTAAAGGGGAGCCAAGGGGGGCCATAGAACCACGTAGAGGAGGGGGCCCACGCGGACACTTGGAGGGACTACGTAGATGGACATGAGCACGTGGCAAGAGCTGGCTACGTTAGAGGAGGTGGGCCTTAGGGTTTGAGAAGGGCCAACGCTATAAAGGTGAGGGGAGCCTCTTCATTTTTGCATTCGATTATGTGCATTCGAGCTAGTCACTTCGACTTAGAGCACGCTGGCTGTCTAGCTAGTTTGCAGCACTGTTTAGTGCATTGAGTGTTTTTGTTCGGAGATCTCACCCTTAGCCCCGGGGGACTTTGAGTGCCTGCTCGGGCAAGGTATTTCCATCAGTATTTTTGCAGTAATTTCATCAACATTTTTGGCAGGAGGATTGAGCATCTTGGAAGACTGCACAGTCTTGAGAGGGATGACACAGTTCTTCTGGTAGGAGTTCTGGATTGAGGCTTTGTAGGGGGATTTGTGTTGGGAGATTGAGCACGGGATCAACCCTTGCATATTGGAGGATTTTGGCAGAGTTTCAGGCAGAGTTCTGGAGGGGTTTCTTTAGTGGCAGCGCAAAGCATTGAGGGACTGCGCTGATCCCCAAGGGGGGGTGATTTTCGAGGGTCAGCTATTTCAGGAAAGCTTTCTGGGTTATCCTGGGTTTATTGAGTAGAGGTTGATTTCAGAGTTTCATCACTTTCTGAGGAGGGGAGTAGCCCCAAATCCTTACTTGATTCCAGCAGTAGCAACAACACAATAGTTCTCCAGCAGCTTGGATGTAGTTCAGAGAGAGGCCATTTCATTGCCATTCTGGGTGTATTTCTTCACTTGCCTTGTGCAAGTTGAGTTGCTCTCCTTTTGATCACCTCTTGTACTCTATCCATTACTCAGTATAATAAAATGGCTTAGCATTTCTCGTTGCATTTCTTGAGTATCTGTTATATTTCGTGTATACATTATTGTTTGTTGCACTACTGTTATTTTATCTCTGTGAGTTTCCCGGCTACTATACCACTTGTGCGTTTTTCTCATTAGGGTTTTGCTGGGGTTTGAGGAATATTCCTGGAAAGGGATATTACAGTGGTATCAGAGCATAGATCTGGCTCAGCCTGTGGAGCTAGCAGTCTATGACACCAAGGGAGAAACCCTACATCTGTTATAGAGGTAGGAAATATAGAGACATTGAGCGTAGGTTGGAGAACACCTACGGAGAGGGAGACTGTGTTCGGGTAGAGGACGCAGAATAAGAGGAGCCTGTGGTGGATGCAGAGCAGAAGGATTCGATGGCAGACGAGGACGGGAAGAGATTTGCAGATATGCTCCTCAAATCAATGCAAGATTTGTCGAGGCAGATTGAGGTGATGGGGCAGAGATTCACGCCAGTAGACGCTAGACAACATAAGAGCCCACGGGTTTTCCAGATTGGTGAGGGATCGGGTGCATCCCATCATTTGCCAGAGCAGCGTGGTATTACTCAGCAGGTGGCCTCACATGCCCCTACACACTCTACCATGCCCACTTTCTTAGGAGCAGACACGGGGGCCGAAGCCCAGCAGGAGGCAGAGCCCGGTCATATGGGTGATTATTTTGCAGAGTACCAGGCCTATGGGCAGGAGTTTAGGGAGGCTCTCTCATTCAGAGACTTTGTTCAGCTCCAGCGGGATAGTAGACCCCGCGACCATCACAGAGGATACCGGCATTATCATGATGGTGACACCCACTGTGCAGCTAGTAGATTCCACTTGCCTACATTTGATGGTTCATCAAACAGTTCGGCAAAGTCTTGGGTGGAGAAGCTGGACATTTACTTCCAACTTAACTAGATGTCGGAGGCAGAGGCCATCAAGGTGGCGACATTACATTTGGATGGTGAGGCCCAGGATTGGTGGTTCCATGGGATGGTTACACTCGGACACTCCACAGTGACGACATATGCCGAGTTCACTAGGAGATTGATAGAGAAGTTCGACCGGAGGGATCCAGAGCAGCACTTTGTTGAGCTGATGAGGCTCAAACAGACCGGGAGCCTAGAGACCTACATTGCAGATTTCATGAGGGTTTTAGTGATGGTGCTAGATCTATCCACGGCATGGAGGATCTACATGTACGTTGACGGGTTAGCAGAGCCACTTCGGGGTTTAGTCCGATCCACTAGACCAACGACACTCCAGGATGTTATCAACAGGACCCGGGATTTACAAGATGTCTTACCCAGGACCCGGACACCTTACCCCCAGAGACAAACTTTCCAGTCTAAGGGGAAGGATGTGAGGATTTCGCCTCCAAAGGGGAATCTAGGACGAGCGTAGATTGACGATGATGCCAGGAGGGAGCTGAAAAAGAAGCGGTTGTGCTTTACCTGTCAGGAGTCGTGGGCACTGGGACATAGATGTGCTGCTGGAAAAGCACATTTTATTGAGGTCTTCTTCGAGAGCAAGGGGGAAGAGGATGAGGAGGATGATGTGGAGGCAGGAGATAGTCATGCCATGCAGGGTCCTTTGCCACCTCCACTGCCAGCAGCAGGTGGTGCAGCTTTTGCACCTACCAAAGGGGCCCTTGCAGCATTCCGAGGAGTTCCCAAGTATTTGATGCTGCACATACGGGGGACAGTACGTGGCCAGCGAATATCGGTTTTGGTTGACAATGGGGCAACCCACAACTTCATCGATGCACAGATGGTTGAGCGGAGAGGTATGCAGACAGAGAGCTTCGATGGGTTTTCAATTTTGGTCCCAGGAAATCAGACCATGATGTGTGCTCGTTATGTTCCAGAGCTATCAATGACGATGGGCACCTATACACTGACTGACCACTTTTTTGTGGTCGATATTCCGGACACCAACATGATACTGGGTGTTCAGTGGCTTATCACTCTAGGGAAGGTCACGACAAATTGGAAGACCCTTGAGATGGAGTGGGATGAAGAGAAGACAGGAAGGCATGAGAAGATACTAGGACAGCACACATATCCGCCTCAGACTGTTTCAGCTCGTCAGATGGAGGCAGTCTTCCGGAAGTGAGACGTGGAATGGGTAGTGGAGTTGTGTGCATCAGAGGCAGGGACTACAGGGCAGACGGTACATCCAGAGATACAGTCCATCCTTGACCAATATGCCATAGTGTTTGGGGAGATTTTGTTGGAACAGCCAACGGACCGGGGGTTTGAGCACACCATTGAGCTTGAGCAGGGCATACAGGCAGTGATTACTACCCCTATAGGCATCCCAAGGCCTATCGGGATGAGATTGAGCGAGCCATTCAGGAGTTGCTGGCTCTTGGGCACATTCGGCCGAGCACAAGTCCTTTTGCTTTTTCTGTGGTATTGGTGAAGAAAAAGGACGGTGCATTGAGGATGTGCATTGACTACAGAGCCCTGAACAAGAAGACACTGAAGAACAGGTACCCCATACCTAGGACCGATGAGTTGATGGATGAGTTGAGAGGAGCACGGTTCTTCTTAAAGATTGATTTGAGATTTGGGTACCATCAGATTCGCACGAGGGATCAAGACATTCCCAAGACCGCCTTCAGGTGTCACTATGGGCACTTTGAGTTCTTGGTGATGCCCTTTGGGCTAACCAACGCCCCCGCTACATTTTAGTCCTGGAATATTCGATTTTGCTCAATTCTTCTATAGTTAGTTATGAATAAAAAATGTGAGTAAAGGGTGACATAACTCACTTTTAGAATAAAGCCACTCCCTAGTAGCACAACGTTGTGACTTAAAGGTGAGCCAAGTGGGGCCAAAGGGGGACGCAGAGATGGAGCCCACACAGACACTTGGAGGGACTGCGCAGAAGCAAAGAAACACGTGGCAAGGGAGGAATTACGTTGGAGGAGGTGGGCCTTGGGATTGAGAGGCAAACGCTATAAAGGAGAGAGGAGCTTCCACATTTTGGCATTCGATTATGTGCATTTGAGCTAGTCACTTCGACTTAGAGCACACTGGCTGTTTGGCCAGTCTGCAGCACTGTTTAGTGCATTGAGTGTCTCCATTCGGAGATCTCACCCTTAGCCCCGAGGCACCACGAGTGCCAAATCAGGCAAGGTATTTCCATCAGTACTTTTGCAGTAGTTTCATCAGCGTTTTGGCAGGAGGATTGAGTATCTTGGATGACTGCTCAGTCTTGAGAGGGATGACGCAGTTCTTTCTGGCAAGAGTTCTAGATTGAGGTTTGCAGAGGGATTTGTGTTGGGAGATTGAGTAGGGGATCAGCGCTTGCACATTGGAGGATTTTGGCTGAGTTTCAGGGAGAGTTTTGGTGGGTTTATTTCAGTGGCAGCGCAGAGCCTTGAGGGACTGTGTGGGTCCTCAAGGTGGCGATTTTCAAGGATCGGCCATTTCAGAAAAGTTTTCCAGGTTTTTTTGGGTTTTTCTGGGTTTCTTGAGTATAGTCAAATTCCATAGTTTCAGCTTTTTTTGAGGAGGGGAACAGCCCCAAATCCTCATTTGATTTCCAACAGCACGGCAGTTCTCCAGCAGCAGCAGCAGCAGCACGGTAGTTCAGAGAAAAGCCATTCCTTTGATATTCTGAGTGTATTTCTTCACTTGCCTTGTGCAAGTCGAGGTGCCATCTTTCTGATCACCTCCTGTACTCATTCTATTACTCAGTATAATAAAATGGCTTAGCATTTCTTGCTACATTTCTTGAGTATCTGCTTATATTTCATGTTTACTCAGTATAATAAAATGGCTTAGCATTTCTTGCTACATTTCTTGAGTATCTGCTTATATTTCATGTTTACTCGGTATAATAAAATGGCTTAGCATTTCTTGCTACATTTCTTGAGTATCTACTTATATTTCATGTTTACATTATTATATGTTGTACCACTGTTATTTTTATTCCCGGTTAGTACATCATTTATGCGTATCTGGTTGGAGTTTTGCTGGGGTTTGGGGAATATCTCTGAAACGGGATATTACACAGTCTTCTTCTTCTTGCCCTCAGACTTCTTAGGTCTCAGCGCTGGATGCAAAATCCAACAATGCTCATCATCATGCCCCTCCTCTTTACAGTGAGTGCATGAAGCTTTGCTTTTCTGAGCAGTGTTAGCCTTCCTTCCTTTCCACTTCTGCTTTCTTTTCTCCTTGCTCTTGCTTGCAGTGGGTTGGGATGGTCCCCCAACTTCTGGATTTCCATTCTTTCCTCTAGCTTCTAGATGAGTAGCTTGTACAGATACCTCATCTATACTAGTGGAATTAAACATGAGGATGGTATGCCTCATGTAGTTGTGTAGACCACCAATGTACTTCAAAAGAGTCTCTGGTGAGTCTAATGAGATACCCAACATCAATGCTTTCTTTCTGAATTCTTGAGTATACCCTTGCACACTTTTCCCTTTCAACTGTCGAAGATTTTGCCAACTCATCATGGCTTGTTGCACGTAGGCCAATGGATAGAATTGCTTTTTGATTGCAGCAACAAATTCACTCCATACAGAGATGGTCTTACCATGTCTTTTCATATTAGCTTGGGTTCTGCCTTCCCACCAAACCAAGGCAGTGCCTCCTAGGCGTAGGCTTGCCAATTGAGTCTTACTCTTGTTTGAGTCTATGTTCTGTACCTTGCAATACACATCAATTTGTCTAATCCAATTGTCCAACTTTTCAGCATTTAGCTCTCCATCATATATAGGCAAATCAAATTTACATCTAGCTTGATCAAAGATGCTTTCTTATTATGCACAGGGCTATTAGGAGGTGTGAGAAATCTTTCCTCTTTCCCCTTTCCTTTGGAGTGGTCATGGAAGTGAGACTCATCTTCTTCTTTATCTTGTTTAGAAATTGAGGAGTCTTCAACCTTATGCTTTCTAAAGTCCTTGTACATTTCTTCTACCATAGAATTTATAGCTAGGAAACTTTCTATAAATTGAGGGTTTGGCCCCACAGAACCTTCCTTTGACATTGTCTTCCGAGGATAGACTCTCCCAATTTCAGGATTAGTTTCCACCAACTCTCCTTCTCAGAATGTGAGCTTTGATCTAGTGAGCATTCAACAACTAACCAACACAATCTTGTCTAACGTTACCACCTAGAGCTCTGATACCACTTGATCTGATAATCACCCTATGAGTGACATCAGCTAAAGATTTATTGATTAAAGGTATTACAGACTCATGTGCTGGTGTGTGTTCTGTGTTATTGAAGCAACAAATCGATCAGATTGCCAATACACAGACAATTAAATGGAAAGACAGCAGAGAAATACAATAAGCAAACACAAGACACAAGAGATTAATAAGGAGTTCACCCTATTCTCCAGGGCTACATCTCCGGTCCAGCTTTCAGTGGTGGCCTTGTTTTATTATGTCTTAAGAAGAGAAATTACAATGCAGGGACTCAATGTGAGTTCTCTTGAAGCAGGTTTGCTTGGTAGGGTGTTTCTTGGATTCCCCAAGCCACTTGAGTACACAAAATTTTTCTTCCTACCAGCTCTGTGACCTTTTGGTCTACAGTGGCGAGCCCAATGTGGTGCTCAGCCCAGACAGATCCTCTCTGGGATGGATCGGATCTCTCAAGCCTCTAGTGCTCAATGCTACCTTTGGTCAGCTCGGCCCTCTGTCCTCTTTCTTCTTTTGCTTCACTGTCTTTTTTCTCTATGTTCCGTCCTCCTCTCGGGATTCTGGTCTCTCTGTCTTCTTTCTTTGTCTCTCGGACTCTTCTCTTTCTCTATGTATTTTGTCTCTGTTCATGGCTTTGAAGCCATTCTTTCCCATGTCTGTTCGGTTCCTCTTCCGCCTCTGTCGATTCACCTTCTGCAGTTGCGCTTGGAGATCCCTGTTCGGCATCATCATTAGCGCTCAGGGAGTGGCCACATGTCCTCCTGTAATGGTGCCAGCCTACTTCATCAGTTGATTTCTTCAATAACATCGTGGATGAAGTCTTCCTCCATCGTGGCGGTCAAAACAGACTTCAAATCTCTCTAAATCTCGGCTCATTCCTTCGTCGGTTCCACTTCTCCATTGGGCGCAATCTCAGCTGTCCGATCTAGATTCCCCAGATCCAATGCCATATGCACGTTTCGCGCGGTTGACTTGCTCGACCGTCAGCGTGCGATCAACAACGGTTTTCTCTCACCTCCGCTTGCCACGCATCGATCGTTGAGTGGAATCGCTCCGCTTTCGTCTAAAACCACTTACCGTTTGAGGGCGCCCCGATCAATACCACCGATTTCCAGAGCGCGGGTCCCGCCTTTGTCCTTTAGCGCTTTTGCCTTTTCACCCGTGGTTCTCCGGTTCCTGATGCGACCGAGTGCTCGGGGCTTCTCCATTTCAGCACTTTTCGCCCAGCGATGCGCGATTAGCACTAATTGCGTATCAAAAATCACCTCCTTTTCTCGATTTGGGGCTACCAGGGGCTACTTTGACTTCCCGCACAGCCTCCATGGGCCTCGGTCAGTGCGATTTGACCGAGGTCCTCGTCGTTCCACGCTGGCTGCCATTGCCACTGGTTCAGGGTGTTTTTTTGATCGTGGTTCTGAATTCTTTGATGTTTGTCCAATTTGATACAGTCATGGTCTTTTCGACAGTTCTTTATGGATCCAATTCGGATCAAGTTGCCGAGCGAAAGATTTAGAGTCAGATGCATGCGCTAACTTTGAGTCAGAACCTGACAAGGGGAATGATAAGGGGAAGTATATTATCGATATAGATCCCAATGCCATCGTTTCCATCACCAAGGTACATAAGATGTGGGTGAAGGGTTCTTCACTGTAGTTCATTGTTGACAACGGGAGCCAAAAGAACCTCATATCAGCTGAGGTGATGAAGTGGTTGGGCTTTCCAACTACACCACACCTACAGCCGTACACCATAGGATGGCTCCACTAGGGGTGAGATCTCCGCGTCAAACAACATTGTTGCCTGCCCTACAATATCAAGCCCTTTACAGATGAGATATTGTGTGTTGTTTCTCCCCTTGAAGTTTATGATGTATTATTAAGCCAACAATACTTATGGAAGTGTCATGCTATGTATGAGTCTAGGCCTTGTACTGTTATTATTACTTTGGGTAGTAAGCTATACAGGATATCAAAGGTGGCCCCACCTATCACCATTTCTTTGATCTTTGTTAAGCAATGCAGTAAAATAATGTCGTAGACCAAGAAATTTGTTTTCTTTCTGATTCACTCTCAAACTAAGGGGAAGATCATGGCCACATACATGGTCCTTGGGAAGTGTTCCTCCACTTAGAAAAAGAAAGTGGATAAGGTCGTGGAAGAATACAAATACATCTTCTCCTCACCCATAGGGGTAACTTTGCACTATTAGGTCAAGCATTTGATCAATCTGACTTGCAGAGCACTTCTACCCAATGGGATGATATACCATCACACTATTCTAGAAGATAATGAAATCAAGCAACAGATCCAGGAGTTGCTACGAAAGGGGCACATCCAACCAAGTTCCTCACCTTTTAGGAGCCCATTTGTACTTGTATAGAAGAAGGATGGGACCTAGGGAATCTGCATTGATTATTTGGCACTAAATAAAATCATTGTCAAGAACAAGTATCCAATCCCATGGATTAATGACCTTCTTGACCAATTCAAGGGGGCCAAGTACTTCAAAAAGATTGATTTGAAGTCCAACTATCACCAGGTTCCAATAAAACCCATAAATGTATGGAATGATGCCTTCAAATCCAAGGAGGGCCTTTTTGAATGGTTGGTTATGCCCTTTGCGTTGAAAAATTCCCTTGTAACTTTTATGAGGATGATGGATGACATCTCGTGACCCTTCACCAATTCGTTCATGGTTGTATATCTGAATAACATCCTCATATTTGACAAGAGTTGGGAAGAACACTTGCAACATATTCGACAGGTCCTTCAAACCCCACGACAACACAAGCTATGTGCCAACTTGGAAAAATTCACTTTGACATGAACGATGCATAATATCTAGGTTACATCATTGATGAACAAGGTGTGCATCTGGATTCGGCTAGGATCTAAGTCATTTGGGATTGACTAGCCCCGACCACTCTAATAGAGCTTCATAACTTTCTGGGCCTTGCCAATTTCTATAGAGGGTTCGTGTTGGGATTCTCTCATATCTCTTTGCATTTGAGTCAAGGTATTAAGGACAGAGCGAAAGAAATTTTTTTTCTGGTTTGAGTCTCAACATAAGGCATTCGTTGAGTTGAAGCACCGCCTTTACTCCACACTAGTGCTCACATTGCCAAACTTGCAACAACTATTTGAAATTGAGATAGATTCCTCCGACTATGCTATTAGTGCAATCCTCATTGAGCAAGGGCATCCAATGGCCTATCATAGTGAGACACTCTCTGATATAATTTAGAAATACCCCACTTACGATAAAGAGATCTATTCCATCGTGCAGGCCTCCACATAGATCAATGACCTTTCCTGTTTATACAGACACAAGAGAAGTTGCAGAATGAATGCCATCATAATTTGTCCACATATATGCAACAATTCCATCTAAACATTAAGTACAAGAAGGGAAACATAAATAATGTTGTAGATTGCCTCAATCGACTATCAGTTGTGGTGTAGACCACTATGCTCGACTCTTGTGGGAACGATACTTCTATATGGCCACAACTTTACAAAAATGATCCCAAATTTTCCACCACATACCAGATGTTGATGGATGGAAAGAAAGTTTTGGACTTCCGCCTCTAGGATGCACTGTTATGCGACTTGGAACATCACTATTTTCCTTTAATCGAGTGTGCCAAGATGATTTGGGAGGCACACTACATTTGGGTCGTAGGACATTTTGGTGTAGAGAAGATAGTGGAAGTATTGCAAAAGTTTTTTATTTACCAAGTCCTTTATAAGATATTGAAAAATATATCAGATCCTACATTGCCTGTGCCGTCGCAAAACCAACCATTAAGAAACAAGGCTTGCATATTCCTCTGCCTACTCCTAGCTAACCCTGCTAATCCATCTCCATGGACTATATGTCTGACCTTCCTTCTACCAAGCATGGTAATGACTGTGTATTTGTGGTCGTTGACAGATTTTCTAAGATGGCCATATTGGCTGTCTACAAGAAGAGTATCACAACAAAAGTCACTGTTATTGGTACATTTTTGGGTTCTACAGACCATTATATTAGATGGGGATAACATGTTCTTAATGTTGAAGATGCATCAAGAAAATCTAGTTTTGACTTTGCCTTGGTCAAACTAGATTAAATTTTGAATTTCAATTTCAGTAGAATACTTAGAAGTGGTTAATTGAGGTGACATGGATCTTGTTACTCAGTTAACTCAGAAAATTCAAATTAGAGACACTTGAGTCTAGTTCTACATGTTTGATTGCTAATTGGTAGCAATCTATTTAAGTTAAGTTGAGTTATTGTCAGTTAACTAGTTCTTGCTGTTAGTAGGACTAGTGGAGGTCAAGTTGAGGGTGGGTAACTTTTTTCACATTGAGTGACAATCCAGTTAACTGATCAATCAATCCAGAAAAATTGTTGCATGAATATAATTTGAGTTACCCAGTTGAGATTGGAGTTCAAGGAAAATGTACTATTAGTTGTAAACTAGTTCAAGTTGTATAGGTGGTGCATGTAGTGAAAGGATGGGCCTACAGGAATTGCGCAATCCAATTGAGCTATTTCCCTAAAAAATAGGGGCTAATTCCTCAATGAACAACACAAATAAATAGGAGCTTGGAGGCTCAAAATTTTGGCTAAGTATTGGCCAAGGTCAGTCAATCAGTCAGTCAGGCAAAGGATAGAAGATACAGGTGCAGGTTGAGCTCAAGCTTGACCATATCATATTGTATTCATGAAGATTCTTTGATTAATGCAATATAGGTAGTAAAGGGTTTTGAGAAGTTGCTTTCCCCTTGATAAATCTCTATGTATGGGTGTTGAATATTTATGCATGTTAATGATTTGTGTTCTTGATTATGAATTTAATTATGAAAATCAATAGGGTAGCTTCTAGTCTTGTGATTTAGAAATTTTCATGAGCAATTTAGAATTTACACATTAATTTCTACATGGTATCAGAGCTAAACATTAGAGGAAATTTCAACCTAATTTCCATGTCATAATATGTAAACGAAACAAATTCCTTTAAATTTAAAAAGAGGTACATGTCCTAAATAATTTTAAATTGTTCAATTTGGGTATCTGTGAAATATTTTATTAATAATTTAGGTGTCGACGAAATATTTTATTATTAATTTCGATATTCGTGAAATATTTTATTAATGTTATTTACCTAGCTTACTCATATGAATTAGAGTATCGAAAAAGTTATTAATGCAATGTAAATCATGATATTAGTGAAAAAATATAAGTTAAAAATGCGTTCCCATTTGACATTAATAACCATGCCTAAAAAAAAAAGCAAAAAACATAGCTAAATATAAAATAGTTAAACAATTAAAATAGGCTAAATATAAAAAATTAAAAATATAAATTACAAAATTTAAATAAGCTTAAAATAATCTTAGTATAGTTAAATGGTTAAAATGAATGATAATCTCATAACAACAAAATATAAAAATATATAGTTAAATATAATACAGCTTAAATATAAAATAATTTAAAAAATGTTTCCAAAGGACAATTATGAGATTCATCCAAAATATATATATAATAGTTAATATAAATAGAACAATTAAATCGCGTAGTTAAAATTATAGATAATCTAATATTAAATATTAATAGTTAAGTATAATTAAATATAAAAGTTAATATAATTTAAATTTAAATAGGCTGAAACATTAAAAGATAGTTAATATAGCTGGGGCTTTTGGACATTGACAAGTGACATGGGTGCATTTAAGGCACTCTCTTGGGATTAGGTCTTGGTTTAAATCTCCTGTGGGTGCTTACTACCAAAAAAAAAGATTAGTTAAATATAAAATAATTAAATAATTAAAAATGTATCTCCATAAAGGAAAAAATTATAGATTTTCGACAAAAATATATTTCAGGGGAAATTGTGGCTTCGTAAAAATTGCTAAAAAATTAGTTAAAATATAAAAAATATTACACACCATTTAAATTAAATATAACATAGATAGATTCCGACAAAAATTATTTCAAGGTGTCATTTGAGGATTTTAGAAATAATATATCTAATTTATATTTTTATTATTAATTCTCATACTAATAAATATTGTGGAACATAAATAAAAGTAAAAGACTATTAAAAAATTGTTTACATGACATTTTTTTATTAATTTCCTAATTTTTCCTTAGGAGGCACTTTTAGGCTGAAATTTCCTCTAATGATTCACAATAGAGAAGAGATTTCGAAGTTGTCATTGCAGGAGGTTCGAATTTGAAGATAAGTGTTACAGGTTTTCTCTAGGACTAAGAAGATGGCTTTCAATGGAATCAGGCTCGAGTATGCTTTAGAAGGAACACCAAATTTTGTGGCATGGATGTTGAGGGAAATGTTCCCCTAGGGCTTTTGGGTGGAAACCCTAGCAGACTAAAAGTTGTCTAAACAGAGAAACACACATTGACACAGCCATTATGCTATTATAAGCAAATTCTATAGTAAGAGGGGCGTACCTCAGGTCCTACGTTCGAGAAGTTCCTTTAGGGTCCAAACCCTTCTTCAAGTCCCTTTCGCTCCTTTGTCATGCAAAACAACCAATTCCAAAGAACACAATAGTATATAGACAAAGACTTATAAAGAAATCATCTTCATGTTATAAAGGAAGGTAGTTAGTTATGAACTTTAAACAACCATTCACATATGAATTCCAACATGAACATCATAAACATAAAGAAGATGCATATTAGGAACCAAGATATGTTTCTTTATTATAGACATATAGAATGTACAAAAGGAGTAATATCACCTGAGTAACCTTTCGCAGGCTCCAAGCAAAGCTTCCTTCCGGATCCGTCGAGCCTCAAGCCTTTAGCATATCTCCTTCCATGACTCACTCCATGATGCCATAACTAGTGGATGAACATCAACACACAAGGAAACAAGGTTTCCTGTACAAATGGGGGAAGTGCAGAAGGCACAAGGGTCTTTAGACCTGGTCAGGGGAAAATCTCAGTATAATAACCTTTCTCTCTCTTCTCTCCTCCTTTAGGCCTTCCCTTTGATGTCTTTTTATACCTCTCCCAAAGTAGTTTTTTAGTTGGGAGTTGGTTGGGAACAGTTGGGCCACGGGCACTAACAGGTGATCAGCAGGTAAAACCCGCGATCTCCGCCCGAAATTAAGGAGTTTTAAAATTTTTAAAGTGTTTTAATATATATACGTGGGTTGGGTATATGCCTACCCGTGTATACACGCGTTTAACTCAGGGCAATGTTGCATATAAGGAATAAAACACTATTTTTTAAATTTTGGACCAGGTCTGGAAGGAGGGGTTGCCCTAGGCCATGAGTGCAGCATCACAAACCATAATAGTGAGATTTGGAACTATAACAGGACCATAGCAAGAGAAATTACAACAGGGGGCGCAACATGTACAAACAGATGAAACTTCTCCCATATAGGTAGTCGACTCATCTGAATAGCTGGCGCCAAGCAGACAGGGTGAGCAATTGCATGAGCAGGACTTCGCTCAAGAGATTGAATAAGCACTTGAGTAGATGGATATGGATATGGAGCAACATGAGTTAGATAAAGACATCGACCTCATGCCTTACCACCAAGAGGTCAACCCACCAGCTTCACCGGATCTAGAAGCAGAGCAAGTCCCGAGTGACCAAGGAGACACTGAGATCCTTGGAGACAATCTAGAAGGAGAGATGCACAACATATCATTTTACGAGTCACAACATAGAGTCGTGCAATATCACAGAGTGTCTACTTCAGATGATCACACATCTTCTGTGCAGTTTGAGGAATGAGTAATCATGTATGACATACGCAAGCATCCAACAACATTGGTCGATGCTACCAGAGCATATGTCGAATCCACTAGCTCAAGTGTTCGCTTCTTGATAGCTAAGAACTGTTAATTTATGGTATGTTCTATGCTTATAATAGTTTACCTCTTTTTCTTATTATATTCCAGAGATTAGCAATCACATTTACATAAAGTAGAGTGCAGATAGAACATTAAACGATCGACAGAAAACAAGCCAAGACAAGAGACACAAGATGTGGCGGCTAGCCAGGGAACAACCCACAATGTGTGGGGGAAACCTTTGATCAATCTTTTTTATCTTCAATAATTCAGCAGAGAGAAATAGTACAATAAATCTAATTTATATCAGCAGTAGCAAACCCTAGATCAACAGCATCAGCATTAGCGGCTTCATCATCAAACTAGGGCAGACGATATCTCACAAACCGACCGTGCGCTGGCTCTGAGAGCTTCTGATAATTAAGTGAAAGTTCCAAGTACACAAATACAATGATGAAGCACTAGCCCCAAAAGTGGAACATGAAGATATCACTTGCTTCACCAAAGAATGATCCTCACTCCTATGTTAGACTAGAGAAACCAAGGTTCTCTCTCCAAAATTCCCTTTTTTTCTTGAGTGATGAGGGGTTATTTATAAAAAGTGAGGTGACCTTTCACCTCCCTTACACTTGAGCTCCCCCATGACTCTTGACTTCCTACTTTGTGCTTCAACTCTGAATGGCTCTTCATATTCCCCATTTGGCTCTTGGACTGACACTTTTACACTTTTATATTTCTTATTATTTCAAAATGAAAAATTACAATAAGATAAATGTTTCTCTGAGCCATAAGAAAAAAATACTACATTATGCATAACTTATGGAAAATGTAACTTGATGATAGAAGCATGTAATTTTTTAGTAAGGTATTGATGCCAAGCTTTGTATTTTGTTGCTATCTTCTCAACCTTCACTGGCACATTTGGATTATATCTAAGTTTTCACTCCAATGCATTTGGATATATCGTCTTAGAATTTGTTTGAATGGTACTTAGAAACATGATAAACTTCATGTGTATCTTATCTGGATTAGTCACATACTACAGAATAATATCTTTGGTCATTTCAAGTTCATATTGAGCAACTGTCTTTTTGATACTGTTCAAGAAAGCTTATATTTCTTCACTAATAATGATTTTTCTCTTTAACTCTGTAAATGGACCGATAGAATGGACCTTGTGCATCTCGACCAGGGAATCCAGTCCATTATACAATCATGCAGGTAGATTGAGATATTTGGTGCCCCAATCCTGGATCATATCAATGGAAATATAATTTATCTTTAATACCTTAACCATCTGTTTTGATCCATTTTGCACTTATTGCAAAAGAAGCACTGCTTGATGAAGAGTGTACATCTCATCAGATAGTTGCTTCATAGTTTGCTCCAAAGGTTTAATTTTTGCAAGTATATATGCCTTCAATTCCATCCTATTAGCACTGGTGGAAGACAACCTCTAGTTCTCAACCATGATATGCTCTACCTATTTCCTTGATGAAGCTAACTACTTTATCAATGTTTCATTTTCTCTCATTAGATATTCAATGTTCTCCTTGGTAACTTTAGCAAAGGCTGCATTCTCTATTACAACTGCTCTTAGATTATTTCTTGTATTCAGCACAATCACCCTTTCTGTATTAATAGAAATAGGTTGATCAGGGTCATTTAGAAAATACCTTCTCCTCTCTTTTATTATATTTCTTTTCAATTAATCAAAGGTGAAGTTTGAGATGTCCATGAACCTGTTGTTGGAAGTTTTAACTAGGTTCGATCTTCATAATGACCTATTTGTAATCATGACATTATATACTTTGTATAAAGAAATAAAATAAATAAAATAAAATTTGTATTGTATGTAAAGCATGGGTTTCATGTTTAATTCTAGGTCAAAATCACGTTCTTCGTGCTTCTAGGTCTTTCTCGGACAAAGAAGAACTTATGTCATGTATTATAGTCTTATTTGGAATCATTCAAACAAAGGAAAATATTTATTTTGTTAAGAAAAATCCATGTTTTCCTCCAATACCAATTCGACCCTAGTCAAGGAAAAGTCGGCCTAAGGGAGGGCTATTCGACCCCTCAAGAAGGCTATAAATACAAGGAGCTAGACCTCATTTGGCACACTCACTCATCACCAAGTTTGTTCTGTAATAGCAAAGGAAAAGAAGAGTTGGAAGGATGAAGAAAGGAAGAAAAGAAACTGAAGTTTCTTGGATCATCTCTCTCTCTCTCCACACGTGTGAAGTCTAGGTTTTGTTGCTTCCAGTTGCAGGAGGCCGAAATTGCAAGGCCAAAATTCCGAGGTGTGGTTGCAGGGAAAAAGTTTCAATAGGTTTAATTTCGGAAGCTATCTTGAAGTAGACCTTGTTGGGGAGTTGACTTGGTGCTTAGGAGGATCTTGGGCTTCGGTATTTATGTCTTGGAAGTCTCATTGTAAGAAGATTCTAGAAGAAGAGAAGCATTATTTCTAGGTTTTCCCCTTGGATGGGTTTTGCCTCGGCTTGGAGCCTATATCTTGTGTACTTTGTCTTGTTGTGATCTTCATTGTTTTGGTAATTTCTTGATGAACACGAACTAATAAAAGTAATAAGAGGCCAACATACATCTCAAGGAATTATTAAGTTAAGAAAAATCATCTATAATACGTAAATCTCCTAATTTTCCAACATGGTTTTAGAGCTAAGGTGCAAGAAGGAGACTAAATATCACATCATAGTTGGCACTATGGAAGGGTTATAAAGAAGGGTTTCAAGTTTTTTTGGGAATCTCATTGCATCTATCAAGGATTTCATATTGAATATCATCTCCAAACTAGCAAAGGAAGTAATAGATGGAAATTTGTTCTCTGCTTTATTCGACACTTTCAAGGACGAGATTGTATGGGATATTGATAGTGGTTCTTCCAAACACATGTCGGGAGAATGTAAACAACTTCATAACTTTTCAAAAGGAACCTACTCTCATTTAGTTGAACTTGGAGACAAGAAGAGATATCTAGTGAAAGGGATTGGATCTACTTTGTTGGAGCTAGAGTTTGGTGGAAGTATTCACCTCAAAAATATTCTATATGTTCCAGGTTTGGAGAAAAAAATACTTCTATTTCTTGTCTAAAAGATAATGGTGATTGGATTGCTTTTGTTGATGGAAATATTTTGGTTTGTGGTAAGGGATCTAGTATTGATAAAGCTAAGATTATTGGGATTCGTGAGAGGACATTATATAGACTTTTTACACCTCTATCTCAAGCCCTAGTCCACTTGGATGTAATCCCTTCCGAACTATGGCATAGAAGGTATGCACACCTTCACTATAATATTTTTCCATCTCTAAGTCAAATGGTCAACGGAATCCCCGAATTAAAGGAAGATCGTGAAGGGACATGTAAGGTATGTCCTCTAGGAAAGAATGTGAAGAAGTCATTTGCAAGAAGTGATACCATATCTAAGGAATTTTTAGATCTCATACACTTAAATGTATGTTGACCTAAGACAATAAAATCTCTTGGTGGGCATCAATATTATGTAACCTTCATTGATGATTTCTCAAGGAAAACTTGGCTATACCTACTCAAGAACAAGGATGAGGTATTTGAGAAGTTTCAATAGATCAAGAATGAAGTGGAGAATCTAATTGAGAGAAATATCAAGACTTTGAGGTATAACAATGGTGAAGAATACACCTCCAAACAACTAATAGCATTCTACAAGAAGGTAGGGATTAAGTGGGAGCTAATTGTTCCTTATAATACTAAAAATAATGGAGCGGCTGAAAGGAAGAATATAACAATTGAAGAATGTGTTAGGGCCATGCTACATGATCAATATCTCCCTCAATTCCTATGCGGAGAAGCAAGTGTGGCAGTTGTTTACTTGTAGAACCAAAGTCCTCACAAGATTCTCAACAACATGACTCTGGAAGAAACATTTATGGAAAAGAAGCCAAGTGTGGATCAACTTCGAACATTTGGGTGTTTTGTGTATATACATATACCCCAGGACAAGAGAAAGAAGTTAGATTCTACCAGTCTAAAGGGAATCTTTGTTGGGTATAGTGCTTCATCTAAAGCGTAAATATTAAGGAGGATTGTCCAATTGAAGTAAGCAAGGATTTCATCTTTGATGAAAGTATATATTAAGGAAATCAAAGGATTTCCAGTTGACCCTGATGAAGAAGAGATACCTATCTTTGAGGATATCTCAAGGGACAACGATGGTCAAGATCAAACATCTACTCAAGAAGATGTTGAAGGTCCAAGTGATCCTATGCAACAAGTAGCGAGTTCCTCGCAAACTGCAGAGAGGTGCAGGATTAGAGCAAAACTTTTCACTATGCATGGCTATTGCTATCCATAGTACTGGTCAAATGGGAGCTACCAGAGGATAGTCAGTTTCCTCCAGTCGTGCAAGATTTATCGAAAGTAGTGAAGTTCGCTTCACTCTGGGCCACCAAGGACCCCCAATGAGTCAAGGATAGCATGATATTTTGGATCTTGATGGATATGAGTATCGACATGGCCATCAAATGCAAACCGCGGTTATCACCAACTGTGAGATGTCGGACCAGATTTGGGAAATTCCTCTTAGTTTCAAAAACTCATTCACGTTGATGTTCTTGGTGAACCTCCATCCGAACATATGTTTTGCAGTTAGCATTGTGAGCTCATATTTGGTTGAGCTTCACTAGATTGGTGCCAAGAATCTTCTGAGATGTCTTGAGGACACAATCTCTCATGGATTGAGATACACTGCCGGAAATATGAAACTGCATGATTATTCGAATGCTGATTAGGCAGGTAGTGTGGAGGATCACTCAAGCACTTTTAGTGCTGTTTCTCTTTGGATTCTCTTCGATATAATGGATGATTAGGAAGCAGAAGTCGGTTGCCATAAGCATCGCCGAGACTAGATACATATCTACGAGTATGATCTCGTATAAAGCTGCCTGGTTGGGAAAGCTCTTCAGTGAGCTGTTTGAACACATACCACTATGATTCTCTGTAACAACCAGAGGTGGGATTCGATTACTGAGGAATCCCGTATTCGTCGATTGCTCCAGCAGATAGACATCATCTGGGATATGGTAAGTCGATGAGCAAGGAGGCTCCATCGCATTATGATGATGTACAGGTCGATACACCTTGTCAAAGCCTCGAGGAAAGATCTAATCTATGATTTTCCCAAACGACTTGGAGTCGTCAAGGAACCCTGGTACAAGGGTCCTGCATGTTGCATACATTGAGCTCTAGGAGCTCTGAGTGTTTTTGGTTCTTACTGGAGCAACATACGACCACAGGGTGACTCACCCTCCCCTGGTGGTGCACAATGGAACAAGATGATTTGCTCTCTTGTGGGACAAGATGATTCATTCTCTTGTGGAATAGGATTGATGTGTTCTCTTGTGAGGCCTGGATTGATGTGTTCTCCATGGTGATTGTAGCAGGATTGATGTGTTTTCCTGTGAGGCTTGGATTGATGTGTTCTCCATGGCAATTGTAGCAAGATTGATGTGTTCTCTTGTGAGGCTTGGATTGATGTGTTCTCCATGGCGATTGTAGCAGGATTGATGTGTTCTCCTGTGTGGCCTCGATTGATGTGTTTTCCATGGCGATTGTAGCAGGATTGATGTATTCTCCTGTGAGGCCTCGATTGATGTGTTCTCCATGGAGATTGTAGCAGGATTGATGTGTTCTCCTGTGAGGCATGGATTGATGTGTTCTCCATGGCGATTGTAGCAGGATTGATGTGTTTTCCTGTGAGGCGTGGATTGATGCTTTCTTCATGGCGACTGTAGCAGGATTGATGTGTTCTCCTGTGACACCTGGATTGATGTGTTCTCCATGGCGACTGTAGCAGGATTGATGTGTTCTCCTATGAGGCCTGGATTGATGTGTTCTCCATGGTGGCCTAGATTGATGTGTTCCCCATGGCGGACTGGATTGATGTGTTCTCCATGGAGATTGTAGTAGGATTGATGTGTTCTCCTGTGAGTACAAGATTGATTAGTTCTCCTGTCGAAGCATCCTACCCATGCAGTCTGGGACTCATGGGAAGTACCTCTCATCTGATCAATGAGCAGGGAAATGAAGTTAGGGACCATAGTAGTATCGATGGATGCATCATTGTATCTACTGTACTCCCTACGCTAGGATGACCTCCATTGATCTGGGATCAATGATACTGGTCTGGGACCAGTGGTAGGAGTTGTACCATACTATGACATTGACTTTGGGTTGGTTGAGACTGGTCTGGGACTTGTAGTACATACTCTGAGACTGACTTCATGTCAGTGTAGTACTGGTCTGGGACCAGTGAGAGTGGTACATACTATGACGCTGACTTCGAGTCAGTTGAGACTGGTCTGGGACCAGTGGTACACTCTCTGAGATTGCGATACTGGTCTGGGACCAGTGGTAGGAGTGGTACTTACTATGAAGCTGACTTCAGGTCAGTTGAGACTGGTCTAGGACCAGTGGTACACACTCTGAGACTGACTTTGAGTTAGTAGAGGATGCTACTGGTTTGGGACCAGTGGAATTGTACTCACTATGATGCTGACTTCGGGTTGGTTGAGACTGGTCTGGGACCAGTGGTACATACTCTAAGACTGGCTTTGAGTCAGTATGATACATCCTCGATCTTCTTCATAATTCGGACAAAAGAAAAGCAGCGCATAACAGAGCAGAGTCGTACATATCAGTACAGGGCAGAACAAGAGAAAGTAGAGCAGTGCATAACAGGGTAAAGCCGTACAGATCAGTACAGGGTAGAACAAGAAAAAGTAGAATAGGCAGAATAGAGCAGAGCAGGACAAGGGTCAGGCTATACAACGCAGTGCATTTGATGGATGAATAGTAATGACCGATAGACAGATTGCAGATGAAGTTCTCCCTAGTTGAGAGGGAGTGTTAAAATTGGCAACTAGGGAAAAAAATTCATGTGGGTCGTCTTATTCATGGCTGATAATATTTTCATTATATTCCTCTCGTCGAGAGGTGTAAGATTGATATAAAAATCATATGATTCCGATAAGTATTCATGGAGATATGAATTTATTTTGATTATGGAATTATTATCAAGCCGACCTACAACTCATGTAGGCTCAGAAGCCCAACAATCGTATCTATTCAAACACCAACATTGTGTATAAATATAGGAGGACTTTTCCTCATTTGGACTCACTCATCTCATAACATCTCTCTCTCTCTACTGCGCAGAAAAGAGTCTTTTCTCTACTGCGCAGAAAACTGTCTCTCCCTCACACATGTGAAGCCAGAAGTTGCTGAAACTGAAGCTGCAACTGCAGAAATGAAGTTTGACCTGTGTGGACTAGAAGATCTCCTCATTTTAACTGCACTATAGGTTCATCTGAACCTCCTTTGAATGCTGTAACTTTTGGTGGTGGAATCAAGTCAATCCAATGGACAGTTTGCAAGATATCAACTGCCCTAGTTTGAAGGAAGCTGTTGAAACTGAAGTTGCAACTGCAAAAGTGAGGTTTGACCTATGTGGAGTAGAATATCTCCTCATTTGAACTGCGTTGCAGGTTCATCTGAACCTCCTCTAGAAGCTGCAACTTTTGGTGGTGGAATCAAGCCAATCCAATGGTCGGTTTGTGAGATATCATCTGCCCTAGTTTGACGATGAAGCCGCTAATGTTGATACTGCTGATCTAGGGTTTGCTACTGCTGATATAAATCAGATTTATTGTACTATTTCTCTCTGTTGAATTATTGAAGATAAAAAGAATATTTGATCAAAGGGTTTCCCCACACATTGTGGGGTTTGTCCCTGGCTAGCCGCCACATCTTGTGTCTCTGTCTGGTTGTTTTCTGTCGATCGTTTTAATGTTCTATCTACCACTTTACTTTATGTACATGTGATTTCTAATCTGTGGGAATTATATAAGAAAAAGAAAGTAAAATTGTTAATAAGCATAGAAACATTAGCATTAAACTTAACCTCCTGATGTGAAGTCACTGGTTCAATTCCCCACCCCGATTCAGGGGTGGGGATATATTGGACATTGATGAAGATGTAGTCCTGCCAAGCTTACAAAAAAAATAGTAATAATGATGTAATAAAATATTTAATATTAATAATATAATTCATTATAAAACATTTTATTAATTTATAATAATATATACATAAATAAATCAAAATATTGTATAATCATAAATATAATATAATTATTAAAATATAATAAAATAAGTATTAATAATATTTTTTCAGGTAAATATTGTGTTGTCTTTTAAATTGGAATATACATGGATATGCTAGATGTGGTAGGTCGATATTTCACTGGGAAGACTGAACCATAGCCAAAAGTGCACTCTTCGTAGAGAGACATAGGAAATCATGATAAGCAAAATGACTAAATAGTTGATACATATACCAAAAATGAGCCAAACTGGCCATGAGAATGATCTCTGTAGTCAAAATGCAAAATAAACCGAAGCATAGAAAGATTAAGCTAAGGGATCAAAGTCAGTAATGATAACCTAAATAAGGTTTCTAGTGTTGCTAGGGATGCTACTAAGACTGAGGTTGGTACTCTCTGCTTCTCTCCCATCTATCTCTCATAAAGGAAAACATAAGTAAATTTAGTTTGTTTGTTTCTAAGATAGCTACCCGTCTTAGTGGGACTAGCAGCTCTGAATGGAGACTATTTTTCTCGATAACAAAATGGTGACTCCACTGGGGAACGAATAGTTTTGATTGTTAGTTACTGTTGTTTGCTTTATAAACTATAGACGGAACCTGAAGTTAAGCCAGCTAGCCTTCGAACTGATTTTGATATGCAACTGCAAAGTAGATCAACGCTACTTTAGTCAATCTCCAAGTTAGTTTATGAACTGAACACCTGACTTGCAAACATCCTAAGTGCCCTAGTGGTAGCTCAAATAACCTCATTAGATCAGCCCCTATACTTTGTGTTTACTGTCTATCATTAGCTCAGCTTAAATCCCTGAACTTAGCTGCAAACTATGAGTGAAAACCAAGCTCAGTCTCGTCCCTGGACCATCGCACTGTCTCTCATTGGCAACCTGGATGCATCGCACCTCCCGTGTGTTGCAGGTGAGATGCATCCCTGTTTTCCTGTGTTCTAGGTGCGATGATTGAATGACACTGTTTCTACCTCTAGATTTTGGTTTTTTCTTCATTGTTTTAAGCTCTATTCAGTACTTTTGCTGTCTATGATCAGTATATCACTGTTGAAACCTTCTTCCTTTGCATTATTCAACCTACATTGATAAAGAATTGTGAATGTTTTTGTTTTTGTTTATTTTTCATCATTTACAGTCCTCCTTTGCAAAAAGTAGCTTAATCGAGCTGTCGTCTTTTGATTTAAAAGTGTCGCAAGTGTCGTTTTCGGTAAAAGAAAAGAGTGTCGTAAAGTCTTCCTCTTTTAGATAGTTGATTACACTTTTGCTATTGTATTTGATTTGAATAATCAATTCTTTGAAGTGTCGAAAGTAGTTTTCAAGTCGAAATTGAAAGTGTCGTCTAAATCTTCCTTTCAGTTTTTGAAAAGAAATTGCTAAAGTGTCACTTTGAGGAAAGATAGTTTAGATCTGTACTTAGTTTTCTTTTTTCCATTCGCACATTAAGGAAACTGAAAAACAAATACATGCATCTGCATTTTCATTTAGGCTGCATGCGGAAATTGATTTAGGACAGTGCATTCTAGTGTGTGCTCTCTGCTCTATGTTGAAAGAATTTTACTTCTCTTTCCTTAGTAGCTAGGATTTTCATTGCAAAAAAGAAAGTAAACGACTGTTTATCATCTTAGATTGCATATTTAGGAATTGTATATCTACATCATGTGGTGAACCTTAAAGGAAAACTTCTTAAGAAAGATCATCTATAAAATAAACCTCAATGAACATAAAAATGCTTTGGAACCTAACGGACAACATTTAGAAGTCTAGGCTAGAGATGTATTCTGGCATCGTAAAGCCTGGTAACTATCGTTGGCTACGGACTTTTTCTCCCACGTACCATCAAGTATATATAGAGAGACCACAATAGGCTATATCCTTTATCCTTAGGAAGTCGTGTCTTCCACCCTATCGATTGCAATACACTGAACACAGCATTTGGGAAGATTGAATGCTGTACGTAAAAAGTATTCTATAGTTTTGCAATTGGTTTGGTAATCCCTCTATCTAGATTTCCAGAGTAGTTACTTTCGTTCCTTTTCAGACTCCTTAAAAAAAAAGGTCCATTTGAGCACTTGTCACTTCAAGCTCATTAAAAATCGAAGGCGACTAGAGTCATCTTTAGCTTTTTCTTGACCCTTAAAAATTGAAAAATCAAGTTGTGTCAAAGCGTCATAAAATTCATTTAATTCGGAATAACATTTTCCCCTTTTTTATTTTGAGTTGATCAAGTAAGCCGAAATAGTGGAAGAAATTCAATCAAAACCCCGTCATTCGTGGAGACTAACAAGTCAACCATCTTTGACTCCAGAAACGAAACCATTCTGGGCCAAGTGATCTCGTTTAACTAGGTCAAAGTCTCCTGGTTTATTTGAAACTTGTGTTTCAACATCCTCAGAGACTCCAGTTACTCCAACTATTTCTGGTATCCCTTCCTCTACAGAAGAAGTTCTGCAGTTAAAAGAGGACATTAGAACTGATCCTAGTGTAATGGAAAACACTTCTATTCCTAAACCAGCTCCATCTAGGGCTGATTCGGAAGGTGTCACCCCTCCAACATCTGTCGCTGTAGAGTCTATACCTTCTTCGGCACCAGATATTTTATGGACCTGACGGCCTGCCTCTTCCGCCTGGACTAATTGCTATAGAAGAGATTGTGGAGGATCTTCCATCCAATACTCCATTGCATTTTGGAACTGGGATCCACCTATATCCTTTTACTACAGAATTTAGTCATCCTTCATCGCAAGTTCCTATAAAATCGCTAGGAAATCTTTTGGATAGACTCGATATGTCTAAACAACCATTGACATCTAGGATTGTGTCATCTAATACAGCAGTAGCAGAACCTCCTACTGCCATTCTGACAATGTTCATTGGTGTACCATCTATCCCAACTAGTTCTCAACCACTAGATGGAGTCCATCCAGGGACTATTTCAACAGTATGGTTTGTTCCTATTTGTTCATTTGGAGCCTTAGCTAGAATTTCTTATGTTGAGTCTCAGCAAATTGATCCTTCACAACAGTATCAATTTGGGAAGTCCAGTCTCCAAAGGCCAATTTCCCCTTTGAGCACTGGATTGCCTCCATATGGAGGGCAGTATGCTTTTTCATTGTTCCCTCCAGGAGGACAACCATATGAGAGTTCACAACAAAATTCGGTTCAAGCTGGAATCGCATCCAATGGTTGGGTACCAATACTGCCTCAATAGTCGAGAGTTGTATATTCAATGCAACAAAATCAACCTGTGTCGAACATTCCCACTACACTGGCTATTGTGACGGTGTTCCAAGTATAAGCGCTACCTGTTGTATGTCAACCTCAAGTCTCTTAGGTCGTAATACAACAACCTCTTGTCTCCGCGACTCAATCACAACCGCCGATTAGTGGCTCCTTAACTGAAGCAACTTAGGCTCAAACAGGTACTATAACCCCTCATCTTGGTCAAACATCTAGTATTGGACAACAACAAATGGTCTCACAGCCATGGCTGGTGCAATATAAACAACCACAATTCTAGCAAGCTTACCAAGGACCTTAGCAACAAAGCTTTGCAGGTAATGGGCAGCTGTATATTCAAAACAGTTACCAACAATCATATTCTAATGGTTACGCCCATCAATCTTATCAAAGTTATCAACATCAAATACATTATGCTAGTATGCAAAGACCCACGGCTCAGGCGATCCCATCTTATCCTGGGTATGCTTCACCAAACCTGAATCAACAGTTGCCTTTCGTAGCGACTTTAGAATTACCAGATCTTAATCAGTTAACAAATGATCGAATTGCTTATGCCCCTTGGTGTCCGGCGATTCCTCATAAAATTTCATTAGATATTCCTACATTCAATGGAAATCTGGGTGAAGATCCGTTGAATCATGTGATGACCTTTCATCTATGGTGTTCGTCCAACACTCTCAATGATGATTCGATTAGGCTTCACCTTTTTCAGTGAACGTTAACTGGTCCGGCAGCAAAATGGTACATCAAATTGCCTAGGGCTTAATTCAACAACTTCAGTGCCCTTGCCACCACCTTTTTAACCCATTTTCAGTTACCCATAAGGTACGAAACAGGAATGGAGCTTCTTATCAATTTTAAGCAGACGACAGTCACTCACATATCTGATCATATTCATGAGTGGTGATGTCATCGTAGAATGGTAAATACATGTGCTCCTGATCAGTTATTAGCTGAATGGTTTATTAAGTCATTGTTACCTTCTATTACAGATGATGTGGCCAAGGGAGGATTTGTCACTGAAGAGCAAGTCATTGCTCATGTGCAATATCTAGACTTGATCTATACTTATTTTGGCACACTCTACGACAAAATTCCTGATGCTCCTAGACCAGAGTATTCCATTCCTCCTCCTCCTAAATCGAATAGGGACTCTCATGCCAGTGACGGATTGATTGGTACCTCAAGTACACAAACTGTGAAGGCCCCAACTGGTAAAGCCCTTGCAGTTTCCAGTAAAAGGCAAATGCCAAACTTCCTGCCTCGGAGGTTAATTTCGTGTCAACTGAAAAAGGAAAATAACCAAAGCAACCAAGGGGCAAGAAGAAAATGGAAAAGAAAAAGAAGAAACAGGATGATTCATCTCCTGAAAATTCTTTTGAAAACCCTTCTGGGAAAAAGAAACCTAGTCATCCATGTTTTATATGTGATGAGGACCATTGGACAAGATATTGTCCGCATAAAGCTGAGATTAAGAAGTTCTTTAAGATTTCAAAAACATCAGTGGTATTGACTGATCCATTTCCAAACCCAGAAACCAATCTGGTTGCTAGCGACAATGCTTCTCCATCCCAACTGCTTATGTTGTCCATTTCAAAATAGCAAAATGATGCTTTGATATTGACAAGGAATAAAGATTATGGAAATCCACAGCTGTCGAACAATAAGGTTGCAAATCAACCAAGTAGTTCGACAACAAATTCAACTGAAGTTGCGCCACCCATTATTCCTGAGCTAATGATAAAGCTGCCAAAGGGAGTAGTACACAAATCAACATTTAATCCTCGTGCTCGAGCAACATAGGATTATAATATTGTAGAGGATCTGGCCCAATCGCCATCTGCTATGTTGACACTTGAAGTACTGCAAAATTGCCCCTCCCAAAAACAGGCTCTACTATCAGCAATAGGTGGGATTGACCCAGCGGATTCCAATCTTGTGGCCTTTAATCATAAAGGATACGAACCTCAGTTACCAGCTCAACTCGCTTTCCTCATACAAGTGAAAGCCCTCAACAAAACTATTCATTGAACAATTATTGATGAGGGGGCATCTACATGTATTATGTCAATGAGTTGTTAGAAAACTTTAGGCTCACCACCCTTGTCAAGATCATCAATGACATTAAAAGCATTCGATGGACGAACATACACCTCGTTCGGGATCTTAAGTAACTTGCAAGTTGAAACGGGGGGAAAAACAGTATAAATTGACGTCGAAGTTATCGATGGAAACCTCGATTACAATATCCTACTGGAAAGGCCCTGGATTTATGCTATGGCTGCAGTTGTGTCAACATACTTTAGGAAGATTGCATTTCCTTTTCAAGGAGGAATTACAATCATTGACCAACAAACCTTCCTCCCCAATAGTTCACAAGTTACAGGAAGCATTCCAATGATCCATGGAAGTTCTCAGTCACTTCAAAATATGGAAGTAGGCCTCCTAAAAGACCCTAACTTAATGGGTACATTTTCCCTACCGCCTCCAAATAATTTGGGAGAAGTGGCCACGGTCGAAACCTGCAATATGATATCTTCTATATCTTCAAGGATTCATAATATTTCTGAAAATTTTTTTAGCATGGATCATTGCCAGGTATTGCCTCCAAGCCCCATAGAAATATTATAGCAATAAATTTTCTTGGCCTGGAAGGCAAACCCAAATCAACGCTCAAATAGTGTTTGGATAGATAAGTCTAAGGAATATGGCACCTCTTCAGATCCTTGGTCACATGTACATTCTATAGACGAAGGAATCATTCAGTCAATGATGATATGAGAGGCACCATGGGAAGAGTACCACCATTGTTCCCATCTTCCGGATTACCACAAAGATTATTCCAGCGACCTTAATCATCCTTCAGTTTTTTATTTTCTATCAAATACTGTAAATACGGTGGATTCCGAGGACGGTTCCTATCCTGTGTCAACCTCATTAAAAAATGAAACAACTCCCTTTCCAGATCGAGTCTTTGATTACAATCTCATAAAATCCAAGTCAAGTCTTTCAAAGATCTCAAAGGTAAACCTTCATTCCAACCACCGCATTGAATGCAATGAAGCTTGGGGGCATGCACCTCGATTTGCATGATTATGTTGGGGGCATGCAAACTTATAACAAGCATAGCTTTTCGTTTTAAGCTTGTGTAAACATGAAACCAAAAATGAGCAATGTTTCCACAAAGTTCAAGCTCGTTAAAAAATAAACCTAGTTATGAGCATATGTTCCCCAAAGTTCAAGCTCATTAAAAAATGAACCCACTTTCGGTAAATAAACTTTGTGATCGCATTACTATAAGCTTTTGAGCCTTGGTCGTGTTCTTACCATCACTTTTTAGCTGATCATCCACCTCCACTTGATTCTTTACTCTTTCGAGGAACAGTTGTGACGAGTGATTCTGTTAGCCATCTTCTTTACAATGCCATGATTGAAAATTTCCAAACCTTACTTGGAACCAGCTGCTACTTGAAAAAATATCTCGTTCCTCAAAAATGAGTCTCTTTTAAGCTCTTTTTAGACTCGTAAAATATAAAAAGATTGCCGAGTAATTGGCCTCTCTAGCTCATTAAAGTGATTGGAAGTGCCATCCCTCCTATATATTTTAATCTTTTTGGACCCGAGGGATCATTACAAAAAAATATCAAGCGCTTGTCTTTTTCGACTCGTTAAATTGATCGGAAAAGTCATCCCTTTCATATTATTTTATACTTTTTCGGACTTAAGGGATTATACTACGAAAAAACATTACTGGAGTTTCCTTTTCGTCTCTTTTTAGACTCTCTAAAACTGAAAAGGACTGAGTTATCTTTGTCATTAAACTCGTTAAAACAATAGCGACAAACTTGTCCATTACAGATAAGAGCAAGTTTCACTATTGCTAGGATCGCTAAAACATAGCGATAATTTTGCCCAAAGGGAAAATTATAGAACAAGCATATGTTATCCTCCTCAAGCTTAACAAAAATAAAGAGGTACTGGTCAGCAATGATTGGGGAAAAATTGGGAAGAAAATTTGAATAAATTCATTGGTAGTAGGTTGCGCTTGAACATGAAACTTTCACTCCATCACCATGATTGAGTCCGGTTGGGTTATTCCATTCACCAGTCATATCACCATTGGTCCCCCGTACCATCCATTTTTGGGGTTGACGCTACCAATCCATTTTAGTGTCACCGATATGTTCAAGAGAAGTCATTCAAAGAATTCACTAGCCCAACTAGAATCTCATCCACTGCAATACCTTCACGCTTCATTCTTTCATGACCGCCACCCTGAACCTTGTATCATTAGATCGTTTTCACCTCCACAAAA
>APFE031578507.1:85963-114995 GCA_000404065.3 Pinus taeda
ACAATCTTCTCTCCTCCAGGTACCACGTTTCATCAATTTTCATACTGGATACACTGAAGCACAACACATACTCTGAAAGACCACATTTCATCCAATTTTCATATTGGACCCAATAACAACATTGAAGCTCATAATCAACCAACCTTCTGAATTACCCAAGCACTAGATCAATACATATACAAGTGAGTCATCAACCAGATCTAGTCAATCAGATCACATAAAGATGAGCTATTAAGAACCTGATCCATTCATCCATCAATGTACAAACATTTAATCAATCACCTCTCAGACTGTTGTTATCAGTACATGATATCAGACATCAGACATTACTTCAAAAACCCAGATCACAACAATGATAAACATGTACAGCTAAATAGATCTCAAGAGAGGTACGCAGCTTCACCCATATAACAGCTGCGTATAAGTACGCATTGTATCCAACTGCATCCCTGCGTACGTGCGCACTGTGTCTCACAGTCTTCCTGTGTACGTGCACTCTGTGTCCAATGAAATGCCTGCGCCCCTCCGCATCTGCAGCGCTTCTGTTCCTACGTATCTGCGCACCTGCAATGCTTCTGTGCCTGCGTATCTCCACACTTTTCTTTCACTGGACCTGCGTACCTCCGGGTATAGATAATTTCGAGACTTCAAGAATAACCCAGACAGTCAGATCTACGGATCTGATCATGCGCCGAAGAGATCTCAATTCATCAGTAGATTCGCCTTATTTAGATCTAGACATTACACCCAAGAGATCATGATATTTCAGATCTAGCTCTCATAAGATGTTCAACCCAAGCACTTGCTAAGCCAAATGATCTCCTTTGCTTTATATAGGCAAACTCCTCCTAAAAACATGGATCAATACCATGAGCCAAAACCATAGAAACACAAATATCGTCGGCTAGTTAAACATAAGAAACCCCACGTGTGCTTTTCTTTGTCTTGAAATGTGTGCACTGGGGTACGCACCTCTTGGACGGCTTATCTGCGTATTAGGACGTGGTCCCTTCACGGTGTACCTGCGGGTATGCACTTTTTGTAAGGTGTACCTACGTACCCCTTATTTTCTTCCATATTTGATAGCTGATCATCAAACTCTGCTACTGTCCTGTTGTATAGTGATCCATCACCTGAATGGGTTGCCATCAAGGACAACACTTTAGCCATAATGCCAACAATCTCCCCCTTTGGACTTGATGGCAAAGCGTGCTAAGAACTTGTCATTTGATTCCTTTGAACTGTCCTGCATCTATGTATTATGTCACATCTGATATCTCTTCTGAATGTATACAAGTGAGATGATCTTCTATGAGAGGGTTGCCATCAAGTACAACACATGCTTTCCTGCAAGATTAGAGATTGAATTACTTATTTCATTTTCAAGAGTTGAAATATGAATGAGTAGTTAAATCTTAGTTTCCTTTTATGCAATTTACTTTCCTGCAATTTAGATATCATAATACTCAGCTTGTTTATGATTACTTCCTATAGCCGGACTGAGTCGAAAAGTGAAGGGTCAGAGTATGGGTTGAAGTAGTGTGATTTAGTTTGCTTTGCTTTTAGTCTTTGAGTTACTTTAAGTTCAGTTTTTATTTTCTTTTTCATACAACAGTAAGGATACTGGGCCATTGTCACTAGTTCATTGTTTTGGTACATTTACTTCTTTTGAGAGTTGATTTCATTATAGTCAGTTTGGAAACCTCCTTTTTGAGAACTTTTAAGTTTGGAAAATCATTGTAGAAATCACCATTACCATTCACACTTAATTTTCAATTTTGCCATCTCACACTAGGGAATCCACAGAAGATAAACCCAAAAACAAACTAAAAACTCAAAAACGACAAAAGACTAAGGAAAATGTTATCTTACACATATAGTGCACTTCACTTCATCAGTTTACGACTTCCGGATTGACATTTTAAATAGCAATTTAGGACATACTAAATTGACCAAACAGATGGTTGAATTCACGGTGGAGAAGTTGAGATGGAAGATGTTGATGAAAGAGTCTCACTGTCGGACCCTTTAGGTGACTTCCTTTCTCTTTTCCTTTTAGGAAGAGGTAGTTCGGTTGGCCGAATACCGAACTTTTCACTCTTAAGTCTGGTCAGGGGATGAGCAGGGTTATACTGCAAAGTCACGCTGCCCTGAGATTTATCAGATCTTTGAGGGGAAATGGAAAATAGCTGAAGTTTATGAATCAGAGATTCAACTTCAGGAGGTTCAATTACAGATTGTTCTGAAATGTCAGGATTTGTAGCAGCGGATGATGCTCTAGCGACTTCTAGCTCTGGATTTAAGTGTAATGGAGAAGTCAGAGGAGATGGTGAGGGCGAATTACTCTCATAATGGTATTTTGATTTGGATTTACTTTCCATTCATAGTTCAGGCCCTCCTTCTAGAGCCAAATATGTTGAAGGCCCCGAAAATCGGGTCGACAACAAGAGGGATACCCGCCCGGTCTGGACCTTGGTTGGCAGCTCCTTATCCGTTTGGTATAGTGGGTCCGACTGGGGACATGGGACCAGTTTCCCAATTCAGTGTGTGTGTGTGAGAAAGGTGGGTGTTTCTGTTTGGACTGGAATACTTCTATCTAATCTAATGCTATGCTATTGTATTCTAATAAATAGAAAAACATTGAAATTTATGCTAACCCGGGGTGTGATCTTTCTTCTATGCGATCTAAAAAGATTTCGTACAATAACTGGTAATAAAGATCATTCAGCTATCATAAGAAAAGAATTCGATAAAAGTGAGCTACTTCGTATAAGAAGTTAGATAAAACAGCGGTTAAAACTTATCACATAAATGAGCTATTCATACACTAAACATAAACAAATAGTTATCACTGTACAAAAGTGCGAAATGATAACTCAGACATTCATGCTGTAACATATAAATAATTGAAAACTGAATATCGCTTTAATGCATAAGCAGAAATGGTTAAGAGATAAAAGTACCATTTATAACTAGTCCTACTCATGAGCTTCAAGCAATGATTGATTTATCTCTCCTTGATTCAACATCTACTAAGAGTACAAAAGTGCAATATCAGTAGCAGATATCAAATGCAAATATCAAATAAACCCTGTTCCATTCATTCACCAAAACCTCCTCTGAGGGTGCAAAAGTGAATGTTCTGAGGACAAGTTTTTGATAAATTTATGGACCCTTCTCTAAATGCATGAGAAGGGTTTAAATACTACTAACTAAATAACTTATTTACAGAAATTGAGGATTCGGTTTAAATGACCGTCCTCTTTCTAAGCAAAACTATTCTAAAATTAAATCTACTAACTATTTCTAAATCTACTCCTTAATGTCGCAAGCATTTAGTATTTTTCTGAGTAGAGTCGGCTGACTGTCTTCCGCCTTTGGTTGAGTTAAGCAAACAGAAATGACAAGAGCTCGCATTATCTTCTCAGCAAAATTGATGATACGCTTGAGAATCATCCTATGAATATGTAGCATTACCATGTATGCCTAGTAAAAATCCCATTTCAACTTGGTTAACCTTTGGACTGCTTCTGCTTTTCCTTCAGTCTTCTGTTTCCAGTTTGCTTCTATCGTTGATTTCTTGCAATTTTCGGGGCTCGCAGGTGATTGAGCAACTAGGGACCTTCCTTTTCGAACAATTTTTCTTAGCAATGCGCGATTAGTGCTAAGCGCTAATCGCGCATCGGAAACTGCCTCTGTTTCTTGATCTGGGCTTCCCTGATGCGGTTTTTTGCCTCTTGCGCCTTTTTCTCTCATTCGGTATAAAGCCCATAATTTGTAAAAATAGTATTTCTGTGAGCTCTTGACCCTGAGAATTAAACTGTTTGTTTCTGGTATTAGCGTCGTTCAGTATCCATTCAACCATGACTATACATGAGAAATCTGTGATAGATGCCTCGAAGATTTCTGCGGTTTTTTTTTTTTTTTTTTTGAGTGGATTAAGTATGCCTTCAGAAATGTTCATTGGAGTGCTGCCTTCCCTCCTCGTTGTTTTTTGCGTAATGCCCTGTATAACGCTTCGTCCTTCTTTCCTGCAGTTTACATTGAGGTGAAAGTAATGATAAAGGACTAATGACAGGAAAACTTTTAAATGCCGAAGATATGCAAGACATGCCACCTTATGTGAGCTATTTCTTCGAAAAACACAACACCCTACTTCATTAACAACTGGCAATAACTCATTAATTCGCATTCAAATACATGACCAACTCTTGACTAAAAAGTTTTCTCGAACAATGAGCCAGAACCAACTGCGATGGAGGGGTCCCGCGTTTTTGCTTTGCGATGTCGTAGATCGCAATATCGCAATGTCACAATGTTATCGTGCTGTTTTTATCGCAGATCGCAGTATCGCAATTTTGCAGTATCGCAGTATTGTGGTATCGCAATATCGCAATATCACAGATCGTTATAATTCTTGTGTAATTCTTGTGATATTTGCGATGTGCGATATGCGATATCGCATATCGATGATGTTTTAAAGTTTTTCAATGTGAGTGTGTCTTCAGTATATGCGATGCGATGCGGTTTTGCGTCGCAATATCGCCTTTTATCATTTTAACTCTTTAGAAGGTGCATCCTATCATCCTTTGCGCAATGCGATATCTTTTAAGGAGTAAATTTAATTTTCTTCATTATGAAACTTAGGTTTTTTAGATTTTTCAAGGTATTTTCCTAAGTCCATGATGTTGTAAGTTTCATCCAAAAAAAAAAATGTAACACTAACTAATTTTTTTGAGGGTCCCCACTTATTTAGTATTAGCAATAATACTTCATAAGGAGGGGGGTTGTTGGTGGCCACAACATGGTCACCAATGATAAATATTTCCTGATTTATGTCCTAGAGACTAATCAAGTATCGAAGCAGCTCAGGTTGAGCTCGCATCCCTGGTGTGAGAAAGAAATTGAGGAGCCCATAGTTCCTCAAGGCATCCAATTAGTTTATATCATTCATTTCCTGGGTGTCCATATCTTCGTTCTCACGTTCTTTCCAGTCTACCATTTTCGACGATTCTTTCCTACAAAAACCATGTATTTAAGTCAATAATCATTTTTGGCAACTAAAATTTGGATTCAAATGGTGGATTTGAGAGAAAAATGGTTTTTCTTTGTTCATGGCACCGACACGTCTGTTTTAAAAATAGTTACGCTGACGGCTCGGTTGGGCATTTTAGCAACCCTCGGTAGGTGAAATCCCGTGCCTAGAAATTGCACTGATCGAGGGCGGAATTTTTTTGCCAAAACCTCCCTCAAAAATCCAGAAAATGGATAAAAAAGGGAATAAACAGTATGGAAATGGATCTCAGGGACTTGGCTCTTACCTACAACTGGCGGCTCGGCGAATGACCTCCCGGATCTCCCGCAATATGCTCCGGAAAAATTAGGGCAAAAGTGGGTGAAAAGTGTTTCACAACAAGGTAAAATGGTAAATGGTAAAAAATATTTACTTTTCTCTCATTTTATTCAATTTTTTCATGAAATATTAGGGTTTTAAAGTATTTTTGACCTATTTTTCTCAAGAATTGGATAATTCACTTTACCTTTTTTTGTGCAGCAACAAGTGATGGATGTTCGATGATGGTACCGAGTCACATTTTAGCTCTTTAATTAACTCGTAAAACTCAAATGAAAATATTGCCGAGTATTTTTCCCTTTTGACTCATAAAAGAGAATAAAATGGGAAGGGTATGCTTTCAAGATCTTTTTCAACCCTTTAAACACGAAAATATTGCCGAGCTCTTGTCATTTCAAACACTTTAATGGATGCGAAATGTCGTGCGCCCAATATATGTTTACCCATTTTTCGGGCTGGGATGCACTATTTATGAAAAATGTACTCTGTGACTGAAATGGTTAAGCGGTTCTCTCGAGCATCTTTTTCTACCTTTTCGGGCTCGAAAGACACAAATGTACAAAAAGGGACTAGGTGGACTTTTCTTTTCCGTGTTTTTTTCAAACTCTTTAAACATGAAAAAGATATTGAGTTGCACCTTTGTCAGACTCATTAAAACATACAACGACATTGGATTCGTCACCATGACGAACATGAACTTCTCCTTCCTAGGGCTCGTTAAACTTACTAGGTTGGATTCATCCGAAGGATGAACTTATAGTGCAAGCATATGCTATCCCCTTCAAGCTTGCGATTAAAAAATAATTGGGGTACCTGCCAAGAATGGTGGGGGAAAATTTGGAAATTCAATCAGTTGTGTCAGCAGCTCACTCTTGAACATGACACTTTCTGGTTCGTGTCGGGTTGGGATATCCTCCTTTTTATCGTTTACCTTCCTGGGTTGGGTCGCTTATTTTTTCCTTCCATTTGATCTCTGCCACATCATCATGACCACCAATCCTATGGGTCCAAAAGCTACCAAACTTCCAGTCATGTCACCGATATGTTCAAGAGTTTTCCTTCTGTAGTTACACTTACCAATAATTCTTTGTATCATCCAAAATCATTTTTCATCCCTTTGTCTTGTGTCGATGATGTGGGATACATTATGGCCCTCCTTCGACACGGTCACTTCCTGTCGACTTCAGCTCATTATCCAGGAAGTTGACCGAGAGAGTCCCTTCCAATACCTTAGAGCTTGCATGCCCTAATGGAAAGTTCTTTGCACTCAACGACAAGTTCACATCATTGGCTTTCGATCGGGTGATTTCACGGGTGTTCGAATTCAGTTCCTTTATTCACATTCCGTGAATTGTGCTGATAATACCTTGAGGATCATTGTTATTATTGGTGGTTTCTCTCGCGCTTATTACCTGTTCACATCATCAATTTCTAATCAAGCGATTTTCTAGCATGTTCGACATCAACACATCTATTCACATGTCAGGATTTGTACTTTTATCGGGCCGTGTTGGAGCGCAAGACCCTGGGCTCAGATTGAAAAAGTCTAGGTTGCAAGGCAATGTGACATGATCATGTTGATATACATGTCTCTTTCAGATGGGTGGATGCAACCATACCATGAGTTGTGATATGTGATCCTTCTCATTATTGGATGGCTGCGACCATACCTTGGTTTCGATATGATCCTCTTTATCAGATGGCTGCGCCCATACCTGGATCCATTTGCATGATCTTTCTTTGGATGGTTGCGTCCATACCATGATTCATGTATCATTTGACAGAGTTTTTAGTTATGTATATGTATCTGTACTTGCTTGTAGGTTTTCTGAAGATAGACTCTGGTTCCCCGCACTAATTCATAAAGCATTTCACCCCACTCTAGTTCAGCCTTCACGCTTTAGGGGGTATCTATTACACATCATTTTGTCACTATCCCTGTACTCCCCGTTCCATGATCCTGAAGAACCTATATAGTGAACCCTACATGCTTTCCCTTCATGAAGGAACTCCCATTGTGTCCCTCTTCATGAGCATAACAATTCCCTTTTGCATACTTCCCCAAAAATCTTCTGTTTTTCCTAGTTTACAAGACCGACGCTAATGACTGATGTCCTCCTTGTGCCAATATGTAGGGATAAAAACTGTCCCTAGTGCCGACCAGAGTGACTGAGCCTTGTTCCATTCGCATCAATCCTCTTTTGGAAAGTTTTAAAATAAGGAGCCGAAGCTTCCAACTCTAGAAGCTTCATAACGGAAGTCTGGTAAATGGTTAGGCCGGATGGAGTCGAAGGGATCAGTTTGGGCTCCTTTCCCCTATTAAGATGGTACTACCTCAAGAGATAAGACCTTATCCCATGAGAAGAGGAACCATCTCCCTTCCATCCATGCTATATAAACCTCCCTTTTTCCCAAGCACAAGGTAGTGTTGATGTGTTAGTTCTAATTAGGCTTTGGCTGAAGAGTAATCGACAAGTTATTCATAGTCGTAACTTCTAGTTGTGTGTGAGGGAGAAGTGTGAATTTGGTTTAGTGTCAAGACTAAAGGGAAGAGCCTTAAAACTACCATTGTTGAGGTCATCATGGAATGCTAACGGAAGTGTGTGGGAACCTGGATTTGTTGGAGGAGAACAACAACGTCAAGGCAATGGTTGTAATATCTTCTTGATTTAATATAAATGCAACTATCAATTGATTTCCTACATAATATGTCATCTCACACGTTTATGGCTTAATGTTTCTTGACCTGCTAAGTAGGTTGAATATAATTTGTCTATTATCACGGTTGTTGTTTGCTATTGTTTACTTGTTTCAAGTGTTCGAACAAGGAAACGGGAGATAGCTGGAGCGAGCAAGCAAGGTCATCATCAAACGGGATAAGTGTACTAAGAGGTAGGCCCTCTTAATTGGTTCTAACCTAACGAAATATTCCATAGAATGTCTTGTTTGTGGCTAGACTTGCTATCGGGCTAAAGGAATTTTTTGTATCCGCACTTAGAATTTTACTTCACCAAAAGGCTCAGTGGTTGGCAACGATCAGTGAGTTCAATTTTGAGATTAGGTATATCAAAGGTAAAGAAAATAGGGTGGAATATGCTCTTAGCAGGCGGATACAGGTAAATCACATAGCAACTATGAGCTCCTATGGGATAAATTTATAGGATAGGATCTTGCAGGCAGTTCAACAGGATTAAGGGTATATGGAGATTGTGCACTGATTGCAGCAGAGTGCAGGTACATGTATAGGTAGTGGTACAGGTACAGGTATAGGTCCAGATGCAGGTGCACAGGTTGTGGACTATCTTCTCACAACAGATGGATTGGTCAGGTTTAGAGACAGGATATATGTGCTAGACGACAGTGAACTCAAGAAGGTGATCTTGAGGGATTTTCATGCAAGACGATACTAAGGTCACCCAGGATATCAGAAGACACTAACAACAGTGAAGAAATTCTATTATTTGTCTAATTTGAAGAGAGACATAGCGAAGTTTGTGGCTAGGTTCTTGGATTGTTAGCAGGTGAAGGCGTAGAGTAAGCATCCAGGTGGACTAGTACAACCGATTCCGATTCCAGAGTGGAAATGGGAGGTCATTTCCATGGAATTTATCACAGGTTTTTCAAGGACAATGAGACAACATGATTCCATCATGGTAGTGTTGGACATGTTGACAAAGGTAACGAACTTCATTCCAATTAAGTGTACATTCTCAATGAGAAATGTAGCACAGGTCTTCATCAGGGATGTGGTAAGATTGCATGGAGTTCTGAGAAGATTGTGTTAGACAAGGATGCGAAGTTCACTTCAAAGTTTTGGAAGGAGTTATTTGTGGGTTTGGGCATAGAGTTAGCATTTAGTACAACTTATCATCTGCAGACAGATGGACAGACAGAGAGGATCAACAAGATATTGGAGGACATGTTGAGGATGTATTTGATGCATCAGCAACAGAAGTGGGAAGATTACTTTCCACTGGTAAAGTTTGCTTATAACAATGGGTATCAGGAATCCTTGAGGATGATTCTATTTTAGGAATTATATGGGCAGAGTTGCACTACTCCCATTAGTTGGAGCGATCCGGTGAACATGGTGTTGATTGGACCATACATGCCGATAGATATGGAGCAGGAAATGTAGGTAATCAAGAAGAATTTGAAAGCAACACAGGATAGGCAAAAGAGCTATGCATATTGGAATAGGTTGTTCAAGGAGTTCCAGGTTGGGGAACAAGTGTACTTGCACATCAAACCAGAGAAGAGCTCCTTGCATATTGGATCATGTGCCAAGATGGCACCTTGGTTTTGTGGACCTTTCAGGATTATTGAGAAGATTGGGCCAGTAGCCTATTGAATTTGCATTGCCTCCGACAGTGAAATTCCATGATGTTTTTCATGTGTCATTGCTTAAGAACTATGTTAAATATGTTGATAATGTGATTGACTGGTTTGTATTGTAGGTGGAGCCAAAAGGAGAATTCTAGCCGGAACCGCAGTGTATTTTGCAGAGAAATATGCTCATGCTCTGGAACCGAGTAATCGAGCAGGTTAAAGTACGATGGAAGCACTTTGGCCCCGATGAAGCTACGTGGGAGATGGTGGATCAGATGCGGGCTATGTATCCTTCCTTATTTGCTGGTTGAGCGGATGTTTTGGTATATATCTTTGGTATAGGTTTTTGGTACATGTTTTGGTGATGTTTAGTATATGTACATATGTTTATGGATGTAAATACTGCCATGAGATATGTTATAAAGCTCCAATAAGTGGTATAGGTGTCATGTCATTATGTGTTTATACTTATTATGTTGTCATGGAGGTTTGCTTCTCAACAGGATGATCAATGTAAATATTGCAACGAGCTAAGTTATAAAGCTCCATGGGAAGTATGTTTTGCTTACAATAGCCTTGTTGGTTGTAGGTGTTGTTGAACACCGAGGATGGTGTTTCCCCAAGGGGAAGGGTTCTGTAACAACCCTAGTGAAAATTCTATGTAATAAAAGTTAATAAAGGACAAATAGTAACCACGGTTGATGGGACACATATTCCAAGCTGAATGTTGGGCAAAAGCATAGTGATGGGGGTCACTTGTGGTTGATTAGTGGCTAAGGAAATTTAGCAAAGTCATTGGCAAAGGCTTTGGAAAGGAAAAATGGAATTTTGGCACATTTATTTATGAAAATAATGGAATTTAGGAGAAAAGGGAGGTGAAAGGTCACAGGTTGCATGTGAGGAGGAAAATGAAGGAAAATAATGGAAAATGACGAAAATAGAGGCCTCATTAATAAAAAGGCTACTGAGGATCAGTTCACAATCTTGTATCAATTCAGTTTTGGAGTTCTCTCTCTATTTTCTCTCTCTCATATTGAATTTCCACGATCTTGGGTCTAGATTAGAGTCTTAAAATCACAGACACAACCAAACCAAGAATATCAACCATAAAATACTTTGCATAGTGGAAATATAAAGCAGTAAATCACATATGCACAAATATACACACTTTTTAACAAAATTGCATAATATTGTACAATCACCAATCTTTGTTATATTAAATATGAATAATACAATAGTCTATGGTATACAAGATACAATGACAAACTTAGATGCAACTTATATGTCGTATCTTGTCTCGCCGGCCCTTTGCTTCTGTACTGCTCACTAATAGTGCCTTAGTCCATCAAGACCACTACACATTAAGACTCCAGGAGGGCTGCCACCTAACAGTGCTGCATGCCACTTCTGCTACATGTACATGAGCTCATAAATCTGATCTCTTGGTAGGCCTAATTCTTGAGCTCCAACCTGCCTTCTATTAGCCTCTTTCATCCATCAAATAGATACTCATAAGGTTGTAAACTTCACCCAATCTTCATCTCCTCTTTATCACTTCAATATAACTCGTCTACGGATACTTTAGGTAGCCAACACACTACCCTCCACCATATCAATGGAACCCAATAATTCACTGTTGGCTTTGCTCTTAGGATGGTCTCTTTGCCTCCTTGAAAAGTCCTCCACATGACACCAACATGTTGCAATATCAAACTGATCCAACCTGGTCACTTCTTGACCGAACACACATCAACCTTCCGCTCCAAGTTTTCTATCCCGCGCTGCCCTTGATTGTCACTAGTTAAAGCTTCTTTAGCAGGATGCTACAACCCTTAACTGGCCCTTGAAAAACCCTCAAACAACCTCAATACACTATGACATCCACTTAGAAGATACCTCCTCTACCTCACTACTGTTGTAGGCTTAAACCAACCCCTTAAACCCTCCTCCGCACACCCTGCTGTGGTGCTATGGCCTTCGGCCTAGAACACAACAAGTCTGTAGGTAACGATCAACACAGTTAGGTAGATTCTGTCCCTAAGAATTGCTCCAAAACAGAGTTGTGAGGAGGCTCTTCAACTCGGCCTAGCCTCCATCACCCTTGACCTCCACTACGACAATTTCAGACCCAAAGACAATCCTCCCACTTCTCTATTCCGCCTCCTTCTTTTTGCGGCTAGGGCTCAAAAGTGTCCTCCTCAACGAGCTCCTCTTTGATGTATAATGTGTTGAAAAATGGATACCTTAATGAATCCAATTCGACCTTTATTTATACACCAATAAAGGGGCTCCACAAATTCATGAAGTGACACATATATTGGACAATTTTACTTCAAGCCTACATGACTTGAATACCATAATTATTTGTCAAGTTCAAAAATTCATTTCTCCACTTCTACAACTCGGAATTCGACAATTCTGAAAGCGTTGGATTCTCCTTTCCACCATTTATCATCTCATTCCATCACATATATAAATGTGTTCCTGAAATTTCCCCAAACACAATTGGGTGAAAAACCCCATCCTTGGGTTCCAAACCCACAAGTGACCTTTGTGGCACTTTTCTCTCCAAACCCTGAACCCTAGGGCTTGGAGTACCTCCCAAGCTACACAAATAAACACTGCCTCTTAGCAAGGGAGGTACTTCGAAGACTAGGAAGTATCTTGTCATCATCATCACTACTCGCAACACTTGCCCAACTCCTAGCACTCACAATCGCAACAATCCCTGTACGGTGAACTACACTCTTCTTGAAAGTGTCACTGTGACTGCTAGAAGCACCCTGCTTCTTCTTCTTATCATGTAACATCTTCCAGTCTCTTCATGATTCCTTCTTGGAAGTTGTAAGAGCACCCTTGCTCCCCACTTACCATGTTCTCTTCTTAGACTGTAGAGTCTCCCTCTGAATCTGCAAGCTCCCTCATGAACTAGACTCCCTCTAGGTCTCTGGAACTTGGACCTTCTTCTCGAGAACCTGTACCTACTCCTCTCAAGCCTACACATGCACCTGCACCTACTCATTCTTCTTTGGAACCTACACCTACTCCTTCTTCTCTGGAACCTACACCTACTCCACCTGCTTCTTTCCATGATCCACATGCTTTCCTGTCAACCTATAGAGACCATGCTCTCTAACTCCGAGTACATTCCTATCGGAATTAAAGCCTCTGGGCCCGAGTCTTGCCTTCTCATCGTGGAACAAGACCTCAAATCTATTCCTCTCAATCATTGAGACATAATTCACGCTATATCTGAGTCCTGGTACAAACAATACATCTTGGACCCGCATCACACATCCTGTCTCCATCCTGAATGGCACAATTCCCAATCCTCGGATCTCCAACTGACTCTTGTCACGCAACACCATGTGCAACTTTGAGTCCCATCCATCTAGACTCTCAAAAACCTCCTGTGACCCTGTCATATACTTTGCCACACCACTTTCCACATACCGTCCATCCTCATTGCCAGTACCTTGCGAGAAATGAGAAATCATAGCAAATTCCTCCTCTTCCAATCTCTTGGTGAGATCATCTATCTCAGTTAAAGTGGAAACTAGGTGACCTGCTTTCCTTTCCTCTTCTCATCATCTCCCTTCTTCTTCATTTCACATATTGATGAATAATGACCCATCTCGCCACAATTAAAACACTTGAATTTAATCAAGTCCTTCTTTTGCTTACCCTTAATTCGTGCCACATCATCATCAAAAGACTTCTTCTTTGGATGAAGAACCTCGTCTCGCAACTCTTCCTGAATGAAGTCATCCAACATCCTATCCCAGTCTGGTAGCTTCTCTATGGCAATGATCCCTTTAATGAAGGGCTTCCATTCCTCGGTGAACCCTTTCAAGGAAATCCTTACCATATCTCCATCTAAGATAGTCACTCTGATGGCAATAAGCTCATGTTTGACTTGAGACGATCTTGTCAGATACGAGGTCATGGTTTCTTTAAAGTCCCATAACTGCTTTATCTTGACATCCTTTTTGTTCATATTTACTTCCTTTTTCCTACCACTATCATCTAAATAAATGCAACAAACATAAGGTTTTGACAAGGTAAACATTCATATGTCTTCTTTTTCAAATTTTTTCAATATGCATTATTGCTGTATAAAAGTTTACATGTAGCTACAGAATTGATCTGATTCTGTAGCTAATCAATAGATCTGCAACCACTTCCATTGTTGACAGAGTTCGAGTGCACTAGCTTAGTAAAGGAGTATATCGGTAGATAGAGAATGATCCTCTTATGGATTTCTTCCTATTTACTTGAGCTAATTCACTAGGAGATCCGCACTATAACATGGTCAACCATGGCAGTGAACCATAGTACAACGCGTTGGAACAGAGTCTGAATTTTAAGAGATTTCATCGATTAGCTTTTTCAATAGCAAATCGACAAATAACCAATATGATCTAGTTTTTATAAGGACTATAGTGTAGTCTTGCAGGCTTAAATTTGTCGTATTTTAAAAAATAACTCTATAAAAATACTGGAAGATCTGTGTAATGCGTGCGCCACCACATGTAGTTTGAGCATCTTGTAGAACTCTTTTTCGCTTAATGCAAAGTTCTTATTTCATATATTTTATGTGATGTTGATCTAAGGCGACCGACTGTCTCGTGGAGGGGCCCCTGCACGCAGATCAGGTCTCTAATTCACAGTAATTATATTTTCCTTTTCAATTGTTATTTCATGGATTTAATTCATGGATACCCTGTTTTCATGTTTTTAAGATGTAGTTCAATGAAGATCGCGACTAGGTTCACTTGATTGATTTTTGTATCGTTCATTTCATTTTCTTAATACCTAGCATAAACTCAGTAATTTCATTTCATTCATTTGCCTAACATAGCTTAGTGATTTCATAGCTTAGTAATTTTGTTTCTGTTTTGCTTTTTGCAATGAAATAAAGTTGTAGTAGATAAGAGTGGCAGTCTTTCTTAGCTACCGAATACAAGCACATTTCATTTCGAAATTTATAAATTAGGATTTTCTTTATGTCATTTCATGCTTTCATAGTTAGCTTTGTTTAGCTGCAGCATAAAAATCCAAAAACAATTGATAAGTTGAAAGGAAGATTAATGTAACATATCTATTGAAAAGAGTTAAAATCATTATTCAATCTTTCTAAAATCTCAATTCATTCAGAACTAATTCTAGAGATAACATTTAGGATAATCAATTAACAATAAAATCTTAGGAATAACATCCTAGTGTAGATAATAACATCACCTCAACACTAATTCTAGAGTTTTATATTAACTTAGATAACGATAACATAATCACCTTAACAACATAAAAGACTTATAATAGATACAATGCACTTGTAGTTCATCAGTTTACCTGCCTTGGTCGATAATTTATGCTTACAATTTAAGAACATTAAATTGACTAAACAATTTCACCCGTTATCATCTTTGTGGACTTCAACTTATCCTGCAATACCAATACCTGGTTCTCATTCTTATTCTAGAACAAATTTTGAAGATCCATCCACATCTCATGTGCAATTTTCTTCCCAGAAGAATGAGGTATTAGGGCATCCTTCACACCATCTAGGATGATCAATCTTTCCCTCGCATCCAAATCTTCATATATTTCCAGCTCCATAAGTTTGGTTGGCTTTCTTGATCCCTTTCTCGGCGAACTCCCAGATCCTGTTGACCTACAAGACCAACTTGATCCTTTCCTTCCAAGGACTATAGTTGGATAACCCCTCCAACCCGTCCTCATACTAAAGACCTTCCTGCAACTTCGACATTGTAGTGAGCCCTTCACTTACAATCTGACCAACTCCCTCTCATGTTGTACTTAGTTTCACACAACTCTAATTTACTTACTTCCAAAGTAGATCAGACGTGCTTTGATACCATGTTGAATTTCCACGACCTTGGGTCTAGGTTAGAGTATTAAAATCACTAACGCTACCAAACCAAGAAACTCAACCATAAAATACTTTTCACAGTAAAAATATAAAGCATAAAATCACATATGCACGATGATAAACACTTTAACAAAATTTTACAATATTGTACAATCACCAATCTTCGTTATATTAAACTGAATTTGAATAATACAATAGTCTATGGTATTAAAGATATAATGACAAACTTCGTTGTAGCTTCTATGTCATATCTTGTCTTGTCGGTCCTTCACTTCCATACTACTCACTAGTAGTGCCTTAGTCCATCAAGACTACTACACATCGAGACTCCAAGAGGGCTGCCACCTAACGCTGTTGTATGTCACTTTTGCTGCATATACACGGGCTCATAAATCTGCTCTCTTGGTAGGCCTAATTCCAGAGCTCCAATCTGCCTTCTAGTAGCCTCTTTCATCCATCAAATAGCTACTCATAAGGCTATGAACTTCACCCAATCTTCAGCTCCTCTTCGTCACTTGAATATAGCTCTTCTAGGGCTACTTTGGGTAGTCAACACATTACCCTCCACTAGATCTACCTGTCGACGAAGTCGAAACCCCCCAAACTGTCGAGGCACTTCATCCCGAGCTGATGGTTATGTCAGGCCCTCACTGTCCTGAGGTTGGTTTCACTTCTGATCAGGAAATTGTTGAAACACCTAAGGCTCCTCATCACTCATATATATGCATTGAAGATTAATCCCACACATAGATCATGCTTCCTCCACTTGAACTACACGATCCCATCGCTCATGCATTGGAGGAATCTTACATAGAAAACACACGTGCACGATGCAAGTTGCCTTTGTTTCTTTTGTTTGCTTACATGTCACAACCAAGAGGATGTGTATGCTTCACAGAAGCACGCAGTGTCACAAAGCACCATGACGAGTCCACAGACTATATGTCATGCACTTGCACTCACTTCTGTTATGCGGACACATTGAAACTTGGAGTGTGCTTGTCTTCATTGTTATATCTTTCATGTTTGCTGGTTTGCAAAGCTATGCTATTTGCAAACCATTCCTTCACCAACATGGGTCAACCAATGAGCCAGTGGCTTGCATTGGAAGTATCACTTCACGTGATTAGGCCCATGCACCGTTAGCTTAGGAGTAGGAGTAGTGTTTGCTTTTTGTTGTTTGCTTGCATGATTGTCTGCTTACTTGCTTTACATGTTTGTTTGTTTGTTTTCTTATTTGCTTACTTTCTTCTTTCACATTTACTTCTACTTTCACTTTTTTGTTGTTGTTTGTTTGCTTGTTTTCGCTCGTAGTTTAGTTTTGCATGACACTGTGTGTGACTCTTGAAACAAGCTGGGTAAATTACAAGAGGACTTGTGCAGTTATCAATACTTGGTTATCTGTCATCCGACCTCTATATGAAGAACTTGTTATCTTCAATCCATGATAAGCCAATGGAAAATACGTATTGTTCGAAGTGAACCTTGGTGAAAACACAACGCTTGCACATTAACTAGTGTCACCTACTCTATTCGTTTTTTTTTTTTTTTTGGGTTAATCGTTGTTAGCTCAGTCAAGTATAGTAAGGTGAGGGGGAAAACCTTAACAAGAATGTCAGAGGTATATATAAACTTCTTCTCTGAAGGAACAACCTCTTCTGCTCTCAATAAGTCGAGATCCCTCTTCCACCTCTGAAATGAATAAGTGTTATGCATGGTTATGAAAATGAAAAATGAAAAAAAAAAATGAAAAATGAAAAATTTCAAAATGAAAATGAATAAGGCGAAAGAAGAGAAAGGCTACATGCACAGAGAGGTGATGCAAGTAACTCCACTAGGGTATTGACCAGGTTCACTGGTAGCAGAGCGATGCTTGTGTTTCCTGTGTGACTCCGCTGAGGTACTATCTAGGCCTGCTGGCAGCAGAGCAACACCAGAGATGAAACTAAAACTCTGGCGACTATACTGCTTGTGCACCAATATACCCCTCATCCCCAATCGAAACAATTGTGTTGGCTTGGTTTGGAATGTGTGTCTACCGACCAAGATCTTGGTAGATGCTACATCTTACAATCAAGCAAGTGTGGAAAGCAAGATGAACATAGAAATAAACAATACTTTCGGAGGTGTTAAACTTTCTTTTCATGAATAAGGCCCATTCAGATAGCTAGAGTTCTACCAGTGTGTCACCAATTGTTGTAGCGACTACAACCACCCTCCAAATTTTTTCCTTAGCTTTGTTTTGGAGCCTCTGTACCAACCATCCTCAACATCATGTCTTGCACTGTCAAGTACATGAGCTTTAGTGGTTTTCTAGCAGATTGCCAGCTTATGCATGATAGCTTATTTCACTCCCCTCACAAGTCGTTTCTTCGGACTTGGTCTAGCTGCAGGCTGAGTAGCTCCCTTAAGAAATTGCACAATTATGAAGGGGAACTAGTCTTCCCTCCAGAAATTGCACAATCCTGACTAGCAGCCTGCTGGGCTCAGAAATTGCACAATCTTGTCAGTTAACCTTCCCAGAGAAAACTACACAATATGGCCAAACAGGACTGCTCAGCCCATAAATTGCACAATTCTGGGTAGTAGACAGCTGCTCAGCCCAAAAATTGCACAATCCCCATGGGAAGCTAGCCAACTCCCTCCCATAAATGCACAAATTTCTCCCTCAAGAAAGCAGGCTGTTTCAAGTGCCATCGGGTTGACCGGTTCCACTTGGGACTGAGGAAACTTGACTTGCATGCATGGGCTTCTTTTTCCCGAAATAGAAAAAAGAAACATGCAAAAAGAATCCCTAGATTTTAGGGTGCTATTTTTAGCAGCTGAAGGTTACATGCAAAGATTGTTTTAGAAACTTTCCTCCAAGTGTCACTTTTTCCTAGATTTGTGGCATGCACGTTGTGAGCATCAACTTATTTATTCGAAGCTTCAGAGCTCATTCCTTCACATCAATCTTGGAGCTCTCACATCCCACAACACATTCAGGATCTTCAACACATCCAACTCAACTATTTCCAGGTAAGTCGGATTAACTTGTCTTTTGTAGCATTTCTGTCGCTTTTGTGCTTTTCCTTGTGTGAGTGATGTCTGCTTGATTTTTTGTGAATGCTTGTTGTCGTTTGCATGCATATTAGATAGTATTAGAACCGTTTCAGTTTTCGTTAGCATCTCACTACTGTCACATGCATGACACTGTTTTGCATGAATGGTCGCCGATTCGGCGAGTCGCTTCACACACATGCATGTTGTTCCATTTTTTGAATCTTGCATTCACTATTTTCATGCATGATCATTCACCTCTACTTACACTCAGTCTCACCATGCATTCACTTCTTCATTTTATTTCAGTTGCCCGTCGGAGGGTCTCGGCAACCTTGGCCCGGATTCTACCTCACTAAGACAACATTGCACAATCCTGAGAGGGAAGGCTTTTCCTTCCTCCCAAAAAATGTGCATTTCTGTCCAATGACTATCCTCTAGTCTCGCATTGCGTAATTCTGAGAGGCAGTGACTGCTGGCCCAGAAATTTGTGCAATGCAATCACTAGGCCTGCAACCCTTGCCAGCTAAAATTGCGCATTGTGCAATCTGAGAACCATCAAGCTAGTATAGATTGGAATTGCACAATTCTAATATCCAACCAGCCTCCATATAGCCTGGACTACCTTTTGCGCAGTTCTGGTAGCCAGTCTCCCGGCCTCCTAGGAAAAATTGTGCAATCCTTGCCAGTCAATCCCTAGGCATGTTGCATGTCGTTCCTAAAATTTGTTTTGGTTTTAGCTGAAAGATTTCTTGCCATGCATGTCGCCATGTCTCCATATCTAACAGGTGTTCATTTTCCTCTCAGTAATTTAGGATCAATGGCCTCCAAGAGAGCAGGATCAAAGGACACTGACGGAAGCACAACTGGAGCAACAGTTGAGCGAGTGTCTACAAGTTTTCCGATCTATGAAGACACCAGGTTGATTATAGGCAAGGACATCAAGTTGAAATGGCAAGAGGTCAATGATGCATTTGTAGGCACATTTGGGGAAGACATCAAAGACCACCAAGTCTATGTGAACATTCACAAGTACGGATTGTACTGGATTGCATGCAGGTATCCCGTGTTCCCATGCGCGGACATGATACATTGGATCGTCTCGTACACTGATCCTGAGATGGTGAAATTGAGTAGTGTCAGTGGGACGAAGGTTGCTACCATTAGGGCATAGGATTATGAACATATGTACCATATGTCGAAGCCATTGATCACCATGGAGACACCCTTCAACATACCCAGCAATAATGCTAACTCCAGGGATATCTTGAAGAACTGGGTAAAGGAGTCGACCAAATTGAGGATGACATCCAACCAGGTTTTCAAGACGAAGATACTATGGAAGGCATATCAATACTTGGTCATCTTTGCATGTCTCTTGTATGGCCAAGAGAGCACAAAAACCTTTCTACAGAGTTGGGTGATCGCGTTGGACCAACTGGCCAATGAAGGCAAAGCATGCAACTAGTACGACATGTTGGCTCACAGGCTAAAGAAATAGGTAAGAAGAGCTCGACAGCCACCCAAAGGTCAGCAAGCAAAAATCTACATGTTCCCTTACATATTGGATGCAATCTGTGCCCGTTAGGAGTTCCCGGCCTTGAAGTGGGCATGGACATCGGCAGAGACCTCTGTGAACACTTATTGTAAAATGTTGTCTGAATGCAGCTTTAGAGGAATCATCAGACAACTGTCAGATCATTTTGTCATCTCGGTGTACAAGATGATATTTGAGCAGGATCCACCTTTCATGTCAAAGGCAACAATGGAGGCACTGATCGACATAGAAGATTTGTATGCCTCACCGCCTAGCACCTTTATACGGCTGTACAACGCGGAGAAGCCTTCGCATGTGTTTGTCAAAGTTTGCCTTGGACAAGCTCGTCATGCAAGAAGTATCATACCACATCTCAGTAGGACTGTTAGCTAGGTTGCATCAGAATAAGAAGGAAGATTGGCCCACTCTTCCATTGCGGATTGAGTTATACGAGATACGGAATTTCAAGCATGTGGATGTCGAAGCAGAGGAGATCAAGAAATATCCTTTCGACACCTAAAGCTACAACCCGTATGACCTGAACTATTTTGTAAAAGGTCACTGCATGAGAGTACAATTTCAGTGGATCCACATGGTGTGTCATTGGGTAGAGGAGGACCCATGGAGATATTGTTACAGTTTCTCCAGGCCCAATGAACCAGTTGACATCATTGTGGAATGGTTAGCGAAGCAGCATCCAAGAGAGCACCAACAGCAACAACAACATAGGTAAACATACCAACGCACGACAAAGGAAAGATGAAGATTGTCAACAACACAGAGGCAGAGCAAAGCTGCAAGTTTCGAGTAGACCCACTTGTGTAGAAATAAACTTTGGCAATAGAGGCAAAGAGGCAACAACACGATAGGATGAATGCACAAAGGCAGAGAGACAAATAGAGAATGGAGGAAACATAGAATGAGTTGCATGATTTGAAGGAGCAACTCCAGAACGAAGAAGAGTTGCGCAGACATGAGAAGGGTTCTATAGGGATTAATGCATGGGTGTTTGGTGATGTAGAAACCCTCAAGGATCTTCCCGGGATCCTTGTCATACAGTCAGATTAGCTGTAGCTGTCATAATGATGCATGCATATCTATGTTTAACAAATGAGAACCAAAACAGGAAGAAGGACTTATTACCTCAATTCTTAGTGTGGTGTTGTTGGAGAGCACAATGTAGCTAGGTGGAAGACCCCTGAGCTAGCTCCAGATCAAAACCTGCACATAGATAGGACAAGCGTAATATCACAACATATAACTTTGACAAACAATGCATTAACATATAAATATATCTAGTTTCATATATCTAAGCCACTCATAATAATGACATTGCATGAACATATAAACAAATTATACTACCAACATCTCAGAGTGGACAACACAATTGCAGTTCTATATTGATATATAAAAGAGTGATTACAACCATCGGTTTTATCAACCTTCCCTTACCCCTCCAGATCCTCTCTCTCTCTCCCTTCTTAACCTCTTCTAATGCCTTAGTTAGATACTATGCTTGATAGTGAAATAGGCAATCCTTTCAAATGGTTTGACCTCTTCCACAATGGCCCTAGCCTTGCATATATAGCATGTGCATATAAGGTTGCCAAGTCCTTCATGAGTTCCATTAGGCAAAAGCAATGGTGTTTCCATGCCTTTGTGCTCTTTCATGTTTGTATACTCCATTAGGAATTAGTAATTCCTCCAAACAAGTCGAGTTCTGATGTTTCCCTGCTTTTGTGAGCTGACACAAGAGATAATCTTAGGATATTTCTTGTCAACTTGTTCCCTTGACCCATAGAAACTCATTTAGGTTCACTAACGCTCTTCCCAAGGTAACAGATAGAGTTACCCTAGGTACTAACACACCCTTAGCCTTGCTAGGAAGCTTTATAAAGTAGGTTGCTAGTTCCTAGACACCATTAGCTTGAAAACTGGGCCTGTGAACTTGGTCAATCCTTCAGTCATCATGTATTTCTCCTCTGAGCTGGTGAGGAGGTCATTTTCCTGTATAACAAATTCCCCCTAAAGTGTGAGATTAGAGGATGCGACGATGGCCGAAATACTTTATATATAATTGTCCTTTTATTTGGAAAAAGAGAGAGAGGATCGAAGCTTCAGGTGGTACACGAAACCTGATACAATACATATATATATATAAAACAACTAAAATCATGTCTTGAGTCGGGCATTCCCACACTCTGTAGCTATGTGAGAGTGATTTTCTCAATAAAGAGATATGACGATGCTGGCCGCTGATAAGCACAATGCAGAACCTGTGTCATAATAGGGTCATTATGATGAGCTATCTCCAAAAAACAATAAATGCAACTTGGGAGAGGAAACAAGGCTGAGTGATGTAAGCCTCTACCCAAGGTCTTGATTTCCACTTCACCGTAACAACATAGATCGATACATGTGAATAAAGGCATTGAAGTCGAACATGCACGAAATCGTCTGATTACTAGTCAATAATGGAGACTGTTAACAGATGCGAGGATGGCCACCGATAATGGTGATGGTCTCCAAGATGCGCAGTAAAATCTAGTGAGTGTGAATAATGCTTTTGTCATCGAACACTCGTAGAATCGTTTAACTAGGAGCCAATAATGAAAACACCTTACCAAACACAAGGTGACCTACCACTAATGTCTGCAAGTACCAAGGCATTGAAGTGTTTCTGGGTCTTCTTCCTAGATAGAGTGTTGAAGTCCATAGGAAGAGACCTGTTGAAAGGTAGGAAATAAGGTGTCCTACATCAGCCGACACGAAATGGGACAAGAATGATTATTTTTTGAGGAATATTTTGAGCATTGGGTCAAAGCGACAAAGGGCATGATAAAAGGATATGGTTGGTGGTTTGATGGAGGAAACAGAAGATGAAGGTTTTCCCTTGAACAATAGAAGGCATGACACAACGGTTTTAACCATGCAACACTGGAATTATGAACACCAAAGAGTGTTAGGATACAAAGATGAAAAAACATCGGGGTATATAGGCTAAACTCATAGTATGGTAAGGTTCATATTGAGAGGCCATCACAAGGAAGGTTTATCTGAGGGAGTGCCATGTTCAAGGGAGCGACTGCTGCCAAAAAACTCTTTTCAAAATACTGAACACAAAGCAATTGTATTGTCCACTTTGCCCATCGGATTAGTTTTGAGATTCCAGACGAGTAAACTCATTGGTTTTTTCATGTTTTAAGAGTCTGAAAAGATCGTAACAGAGCGACTCTATGCTCTATCTGATTAGTTTAATGAGTCCAGATAGGAAAACTCATTGGTCTTTTCATGTTTCAAGAGTCTAAAAAGATCGTAAAGAGCGACTCCATTCCTCATATGTTTAATTTGATGAGTCTAGACGAGACAAATTGGTGGTATTTTCATATTTCGAGAGTCTGAAAAGATTGTAAAGAACGACTCCAGGGTGGTCCCTTTGTCATAGTTGTTAACTGGGTGTGACAAAGGTTTAATAGTATACCCAAAAAGGTTCCTTTTCTGTAAGTTAATCTACTGATTCCGGATAAAGAGAAAGCTATGCTCAATAGATGTTTGCCTCATTTTGTTACGAGTACGAGGGGAATGAGTAAACTTGGTATTCCTCATGAAATTTTAATGAGTCACGTGTCGACAAAATAAATAGACCTTCATCAAATTTTAAAAAGTCAAATGAAGAAAACTTGAGGTATATTTTTCAGTTTAACGAGCGAGGAAAAAGAGGTAAAAGAATTGCTCATTCCTTCTTCATTGATTTAACAAGCCCGAATAAGGGAAAAACGCAGGGGTTTTTCAATTTAAGAGCAAGAAAGAGTCCCAAATATGAAAGCCCTCATATCGTCGTCGTAGGTTTTTAACGAGACTGATGACAAAAACTCAGGGTTTTTTCAATTTAACGAGTGAAAAAAGTTCCTAAAAAGAATGCTAGGAGCTTCTTCATAAGTTTTTAATGAGCTTGAAGAAGGAACTCGAGGTTTTTTCGATTTAATGAGTGAGAAAAGTTCCTAAAAAGAATGTTCGAAGCTTCTTCATAAGTTTTTAACGAGCCTGAAGAAGGAACTTAGGGTTTTTTCGATTTTATGAGTGAGAAAAAAGGTCCCTAAAAAGAATGCTGAGTTGATCTTTTTCAGTTTAGTGAGCTAGATAAAGAGAGAAAAAGAGGTTCTCAGACCGTCATTGTAGGCGTTTAACGAGCTTGATGATGAAAACTTGAGGATTTTTCAGTTCAAGAGTGAGAAAACATCCCATAAAATAAAGCACTCACTGGGAATCAAACACAGTCATTTTTGACGTTCAACCCTGAAAGTCCTTTCATCAAAACATGAGTAATTTCTACCAATATGGGGTCATGGCGCCTAATAAATATCATAGGAAATGGACTACTTCTAATTTAATGACTTCAACTATGATAAGTCATGTCTCCAAAGTTACTATAAGGAAGTTTTTGAGCCTCCACTTTCACCATTTGCATCATTTGAGAGTTGTGAGAGTGTTTTTGAGCTAAAGAGGAGCATATTTTCCACGGACGATTGTGGGCAATCGGGGCGACCATTCGACTTGCCGTATCTCCCAGGTAGATGTCAAAATCCTTATCTTGCATTATTTAACCTTTTTTAGCTGCATTTGGGCTGGAACTTTAGAGATTTTGGGAGCCCTAAATCATTTACTGCGCCTAACAACCTCTTCTAGGGAGCATTAAACACCCTTTACGACCTGGAGGAGGGCGTTAATCCTCCCTATTTTCCACAGGGGGGGCGTTAGTGCATGAGGGCACACTCTAAACCCCCAACACGTGTTTTCTTGAGCTTTATTGGCCCATTTGCATTGATTTTTAGGTTGATTTGTGTAGGTTTTGAGCCATCATGACTAGTCTATGGAGAGAATGGGCCCATGATCGACAAGAATTGCTTATGCGAAATGATCTAGCTTGTATACTTGCATTGCACCGATGTGGTTTGATGAAGTATGAATAGTTGGACTTGATGAAAGTTTAGGAGGACCTTTTGAGCTAGATTATTTAGCGTTGGGATGAACATGAAGGAGTGTTCAGGACTGGGGACTATGAGCTTGCAATTGACCGAGATGACATCTATTTCTTGACATGTTTGTCATGCATAGGAGCACGGGAAAAATTGACCGGTGGTGGGCCCAGTCCTCGATCCACTTTAGAGCTGATTGTATCCTTGAGAGTGGACTTGTGAGCAATAGAGTACCTATAGGGCGGATCAGATCCAGGTCTATGAGGGCCATTTTATGGATTATTGTGCATTTGGTGGGGTCTAAAAGTCCCCATGTCACCACAAAGACCCAATTGTTGCTTGCCGTTAACTGTGTCCAGCTATAGATCTTCAACTGGTGCAAGGTGGTGCTTTGTAAATTGAAGGCAGAGTTGACTGCATGTAAGACCTAGACACAACAAAGTTTTGTGTACGGTGCTCTCATTTTATCCTTCATACTTGAGAGGGTGCGAGTTATGTGACCACGGATGAGCTTAGGTCCACTCGATCCGAGGGAGCCTAGGCAGAGGCGATGGACATTGCTTAATCCTCGCAAAGGAGGAGGACCCATCCAACATTTTTTCAAAGAGGATTTCTTCGAATGGTTCAATGGTCAGATTGTGATGATAGATGACTATGCCTATGAGTGCATGGACTTCATAGGTGATCCTGACTTGATTTTTCCGCTTGGTACTAATTGGGGGCCTTAAGGTAAGAAGGTTTATTGGAGAGTACTTAAAGTATTTTTAAGCTTTTGAATGTTTATGTTATGTTTTTGTTGATTTTATGGGTGAACAAGTACTGACATGATGCTTTTTGCTTGACACAGATGTGGCACTAGTGTGAGCTGCAGGCGAGCCTCACCAAGTGAGGCGAGGTGGCCAACTACCCAAAGGTGGGGGTGATACTGAGAGTCTTCATGAGTTTATGAGGAACCTAGAGGGCTTCAGCATGGGTGTGCACCCCCTTCCTATGAGGGATATTCCTGCTCAGATACAACAACACACAATTGGTGTGCCTGAGCGGTTTCTGGTTCCTCTTCAGAGGATATCTAGAGCTATATTGTCTTTTCATGAGCAATAGGATCTATTAGTAGGCGCATGGTATAGCCATTAGGTTTTTATAGCTAGGCTTAGTAGCCATTTTGTACTTAAAACACCTAGAAGGCATTTGCCTGGGACTATACCGATATGCACGGAATCCACCCTGAAACTTGCACTCATCATATTTATACAGATAGCAATGTTAAACCGGTGAGGCAACCACAGAGACGAATGAACCCCATGCTTCAGGATATTGTTAGAGAAGAATTACAAAAACTGTTAAAAGTCAATTTTATCTATCCTATCTCTGACAGTCAGTGGGTATCCCCATTGGTCGTAGTCCCCAAGAAAAATGGTAAGTGGAGGATTTGTGTTGACTACAGACAATTGAACAAAGCCACCCTCAAAGACTATTTTCCACTCCCATTTATTGACCAAGTGTTAGACACACTAGCTGGGAAATCATCATTTTCTTTTCTTGATGGTTTTAGTGGCTACAACCAGATCAAGATAGCCTTAGAGGACCAGGACAAAACCACTTTTACTTGTCCTTGGGGCACCTATGCTTATAATGTTTTGCCATTTGGACTTTGCAACGCTCCAGCTACATTTCAGAGATCTGTATTAGCTATTTTTGCTGATTTAGTTCATGATTGTGTTGAAGTTTATATGGATGATTTTTCAGTGTATGGTGATTCATTTGAGCATGCAGTAACAAATCTTGAACAAGTTTTGAAGAGATGTATTGAAGCTAATCTGTCCCTAAGCAATGAAAAATGTTTTATCATGTTAAATGAAGGGATAGTATTAGGACACTATATTTCTTCTCACGACATTAAAGTTGATCCATCAAAAATTCAGATCATTGTTGATTTGCCAATTCCAAAGACTCAAAAGGAGGTAAGAAGTTTTCTTGGGTATGCAAGCTAGTACAGAAGATTCATTGAGCATTTTAGTCGCATAGCTTTACCTTTGTTTAAACTTCTAGCCAAAGATGCACCTTTCAATTGGAATTATAATTCTTAACAAGCATTCGAAACACTCAAAGCAAAGCTATCAACCACACCAGTCTTCAAAGGACCTAACTGGGACCTACCATTTCACATCTTTACAGATGCATCTGATACTGCAGTAGGTGCCTCATTAGGCCAGAAAGAGCAATCTTGTCATTATGCTATTTATTTCATTAGCAAAAATCTAACACCTGCAGAATTAAACTACACAGTCACAGAAAAAGAAATGCTTGCAGTCATACATGCTGTGAATAAATTCCAACATTATATAACTGGTTATGATGTTTTTGTACATACTGACCATTCTGCCATCAAGAACTTAATGAACAAACCAGTAACTAGTGGCAGAGTTACCAAATGGTTGTTATTGTTACAGGAATTTAACATCACAGTGTTGGATAGACCAAGTAAGGAGAATCAGGTGGCAAATTTTCTTTCTAGACTGCAAAATCAAGGTGAGGTTGTTCCGGTTGAAGATTCTTGGTATGCGTATGATCTGATTTGGCCAATTACTTGTCCACAGGAAGAACACCACCATCTTTTACTTCAAAGGAAAAGAAGAGGTTAATCAAACAGAGTGCTCGATACTCATGGGTTAATGGCGATTTATTTTACACTGGTTATGATATGATTATTAGACGATGTGTAAGAAATGATGAAATTATTGATATTTTAAAATCTTGCCATGATGAACCGTGTGGTGGGCATTTTGCAGCTAAACGAACAACATTCAAGATCCTTAGTCTTGGATACTATTGGCCATCCATTTTCAAGGATTCCAAAATGTACGTGAAGAGTTGTGATAGCTGTCAAAGAATGGGTAGGCCAACAGCTACAGATGAGATGCCCCTTCAGCCTCAAGTACACCTAGAGCCATTTGAAAAATGAGCTCTAGACTTCATAGGACCAATCAATCCAACTTCCAATGGTAAAAGGTACATCATAGTATGTACTGATTATGTGACAAAGTGGGCTGAAGCTAAAGCACTAGTCTGGGCAACTAAACAGACAGTGGTAAATTTCCTCTTTGAAGAAATTTTTGTAAGGTATGGAGTACCAAGGGAGATAGTAACGGATCAAGGTACTCAGTTTACTTCAAAGTTAGTTAAGGACATCACCGAAAAATATCAAATCAAGCACAGAAGAAGTACACCTTACCATCCACAGGCCAATGGCCAAGTGGAATCAACAAATAAAACATTGGAAGGAATTATCACTAAGACTGTAGCAATGAACAGAAAGAACTGGGAGGAGAAGCTCAAAGATGCACTTTGGGCTTATAGAATCACGTGGAAGAATACTACAGGATTTACACCATATCAATTGGTGTATGGCAAAGAGGTAATGCTTCCTATTGAGTTTCAAATACATACCTTTAAGATGGCTGCAGATTTGGGAATTGATCTTAATGAAGCACAACAAGAAAGAATTCAGTAGTTGAACCAGCTGGATGAAATGCGGCAGCAAGCAGAGGAGACAACACTCCTCATGCAAAAACAAAGGACACAGTAGCATGATGCACATATCAAGAAGAAACAGTTCAAAGAAGGAGATTGGGCTTTACTCTTTGACTCTAAATTCAGAGATCATAAAGCCAATTTTACTACACATTGGATGGGCCCATATGAAATAGTTCAAGTTCATGAGAATGGATCAGTCCAGCTTATTACCATTGATGGAGAAGGTCACTCCTTTCTTGTCAATGGCCATAGGTTGAAACTCTATCACAAGCCCATCACTAAGGCAGATTTTCTTCAAACTGTATCTCAGCAAAGGGAGGTTGAGATATTGCATCCTTCAGCTGTAGTATCTCTACCTTAGTTCATTTCAT